>JAXCGZ010023399.1:0-15000 GCA_037179515.1 Halocaridina rubra
AGAATAAATAAGTAGAGTAGAATAGAATAGGTTAGACATGCTGAAAATACAATTCAAAAATGGAGCTGCCTCGTGTGTGCCAGTAGGCATGTTGCAGTGTCCTCTATTCTTATGTTCTTATGTTCTATTTTAGTGTCGTCTGCGAATTTACTTAGGTTACTACTGATATCCGAATCCAGATCATTTAGATATACGATGAATAATAGGGGACCCAGTACCGAGCCTTGTGGTACCCCGCTAGTAACCGAGCCCCACTCTGATTTCTCTCCATTTATGCAAACCCTCTGTTTTCTGTCTTTTAACCATTGTTTGATCCATCTGAGAACAGCTCCTCCTATACCATGAGCTTCCAGCTTTTTAACTAATCTTTTGTGAGGAACTCTATCAAAAGCTTTGCTAAAGTCTAGATATATTGTATCATATTCTTTGCCACAATCTACTGCCTCGTAAACTTCTGAATAAAAAGACAGTAAGTTTGTAAGGCACGAAAAACCCTTAAGAAACCCGTGTTGTGAAAGTTTTATCAGTGTGTGTAATTCTAGATGTGCCCTTATTTTATTTGCAATTATGGATTCTAGAATCTTACCCACTGTTGACGTTAAACTTACCGGCCTATAATTATTCTTTTTAACACGTTCTCCTTTTTAAAATATTGGTACCACATCTGCCAATTTCCACTCCATGGGTACCGATCCTAATTTTATTGAATTATTAAATAATGCAGTTAGTGGACAACTAAGCTCTTCCTTGCATTCCTTTAATATTCTAGCATATATTCCATCAGGTCCCGGAGATTTATGAGCCTTTAATGTATTTATTTCTTTTATTACCTCCTCTCTCGTAATATTTATTGAACTAAGTATTTTATCTGGACTGTCTCTGTAATTGGATTCTACTTCCGGAATATTTTCCAAGTTTTCATTGGTAAATACAGATAAGAAATAATCATTTAAACATGTACACATCACTTTATCGTCATCTGTGATATGGCCATTGGCTACTTCAATTGGTCCGACTTTTTCCTTAAATTTTGTTTGATAATGTTGATAAAACCCTTTAGGATTTTCTTTAGCTTCTCCTGCTATTCTAACTTCGTATTTTCTTTTCGACTCTCTAACTATCTTTTTAACTTCCCTGTTTAACTGTATATATTGCTGCCTCACATGCTCTTCACCTCTTTTTAGTTTCCTGTATATTCCTCTTTTAATACCTATAAGATTCTTTATTCTATTGTTCATCCATTTAGGGTCATTTTTTCTTGATCTGCAATGTTTCATGGGAATATAGTCTCTCTGACTATTCTTAAGTCATGACAAAATTGTTATATTCCTCATCCAAATTTATATTAACTGACGGACTGCTGTTCTTTCCTGAGAGAGAATTTAATGTATTGATCTTATCTTGTGATAATCCTTGGCATGTGGTACCCAAATTTCGGGGTAATCCGCTACCTGCGACCTGACCTGCTGGATTAACTACCCACATCTGTACCCCAAAAATCCCTTCCCATACCTCATTAGATAATTTAGTTTTTAAGCCCTCAAAATCTCCTGCTCTAAAGTTTAGAACAATATTCTTATTTTCCTTTATAGTTTCTTTGAAAATTATGTTAAATCTAATGGAATCATGGTCACTGTTGCCCAATTTTTCACCAACTTCTAAATTTGTAACCATATTCTCTCTATTACTAAGAACTAAATCTAGTGTATTCACCCCCCGTGTTGCTTCAAGTACATGCTGAGAAAGGAAATTGTCTTCTACTACTTCCAAAAACTCCTTAGAGCTACTATATATATATATATATATATATATATATATATATATATATATATATATATATATATATATATATATATATATATATATATATATATATATATATATATATATATATATATATATATATATATGTATATATATATATATATATATATATATATATATATATATATATATATATATATATATATATATATATATATATATATATATATATATGTATATATATATATATATATATATATATATATATATATATATATATATATGTATATATATATATATATATATATATATATATATATATATATATATATATATATATATATATATATATATATATATATATATATATATAATGACTCCAGGAATTCGAAAAGTAAGAGACTAATTTAAAATGAGCATTATTATGAAATATAAGTATAGAACTCTGTTCGTACTTAAAATGCCAGTCTCAGTATATATATATATATATATATATATATATATATATATATATATATATATATATATATATATATATATATATATATATATATATATATATATATATATATATATATATATATATATATATATATATATATATAATATAATATACTATATATATAATACATATATATATATATATATATATATTATATATATATATATATATATATATATATATATATATATATATATATATATATATATATATATATATATATATATATATATATATATATATATATATATATATATATATATATATATATATATATATATATATATATATATATATATATATATATATATATATATATATATATATATATATATATATATATATATATATATATATATATATATATATATATATATATATATATATATATATATATATATATATATATATATATATATATATATATATATATATATATATATATATATATATATATATATATATATATATATATATATATATATATATATATATATATATATATATATATATAAATATATATATATGTATGGATAGTAGGTTGGCCATGGCACCAGCCTCCCGTTGAAAGACTACGCCTGAAGGTATTAGGATACAAGTAGGACTGGTCCAGACAGTTCCAGGTTGTATCTTCCTTCAGGACAGTTCTTTCCTCATGCCTACATCTACACTGAATATTCTGGCATATTCATTACACATCTCTTGCTATTCCATTACATTTGACAAGTCACAACATTCTGCACATCTGTCTCTTTTACTTTCCTTTTCCTCACATTTTGTCATTATTTATGGAAGGTTCACAACTAATGGCCCTCAGTGCCCGGCATAGTGCGGTGCGAAGAATCTCCGGGGATCGTGTTGACTCCACCATTGGCTTGAGGGCAGACACGCCTGGTGGTAGTAATGGTTCTGCTCTTAACCTTGCACCTCCTAATAGATCTGCTTCTTTCACTCTTCACTATTCAAACATTCGTGTGCTGAACTCTATTCTTTCGTCTGTGGAACAGCACTTGGGCACTTTCCTCCCTAACCTCCTCCTCCTATCTAAAACGCAGTTGTCTATACATGCTTCCACTGACCCTTTCCAAATCTCCCACTATAATCTGTATACTCGTTTTCGTTACAAAGGTGGGATCTGTGCTTACTGCAACATTAACACTCCTACTGTGAGACTCATGGACCTTGAATCTCCTGACTTTGATGTTCTCTGGCTAAAAGTCTATCTCCCCACTAATACTATCATCCTTTGCTTCTTCTACTGTTCTCCAAACTCCACCGAGTTTGTGTCTTTCTTTGAATATCTCTCCTCGTGCCATGAGTCCTTGCTATCTTCTCACCCACATGCCGAAGTTCTCTACATTGGAGACTTCAATGTACACCACAGTGATTGGCTTCGTTCTTCTCACACTGATGTGGGAGGAAGCGAGGCTCTTGCTTTCTCTATTACTCACGATCTGGAGCAAATTATCAAACATCCTACTCGTGTTCCTGATCGTCACGAACATGCTGCTAACACTCTTGACCTTTTTTTTACTTCTAACCCTTCAAACTACTCCATGATCTCTGTCTCTTCTATTTTCACTCCCTCACCACCCATCCCTCCTACTCAACGCCGCCTTTGACACTTCGAGCGAACTCAATATGAAAATTTGCGTAACTTTCTCTTTGACTTTGCATGGGATGACTACTGCTTTCGGTCCCGCAACCCTGATCGGGTAGCTGTAAAAGTTGCCGAGATTGTGACCGCGGGAATGGAGGCGTACATCCCCTCTTCTACAAAAACTTTCTCTCCCCCTAAACCTTGGTTTGACCGTGCCTGCTCTATGGCTATCCAGGCTAGGATTCAGGCTCACCGATCTTACCAAGCCTCTCCTTCCGATTTAACTCGCTCTGCTTTTATTATAGCTAGGAATCGCTGTACTGCTCAGATTCGAAGGTCTAAGGCTTCCTTTATAAGAAGGAAAGTTGATGACCTTAACTCCTCTCCCACTGACAAATGCTTCTGGTCCTTAGCCAAAAAGCTCTCCAAAAACTTCTGTAACTCAAGCTTTCCCACTCTCATTCGTTCTGATGGTTCTATAGCTTGCTCTCCCACTGACAAAGCCACTCTCTTTGGCTCTCATTTTTCTGCCAACTCTTCTATCAGCGATTCCAGTGCACCTGTTCCTCAGTCTTTTCCCCTCTCTAACCCTATGCCCTCCCTTATCCTTTCTTCACGCAAAGTTTATAAGGTTCTTCGCTCACTAAAGACAAACAAGGCATCTGGTCCCGATGGTATCCCTGCAAGGATCCTTAAGGAGTTTGCAGATGAACTGGCTCCTGTGCTTTGCCGTCTTTTTCGCCTCATTCTGTCAACCAGTATCTATCCTTCATCTTGGAAGCATGCTCTAGTTCAACCTGTTCCTAAGAAGGGTGACCGCTCTATTCCTTCTAACTACCGACCTATTGCTCTAACCTCCTCTATTGCTAAAGTTTTTGAAACTTTGCTCAATGCTCACTTCTTAAAATGCCTTGAATCTAACTCACTTATCTCCGATCACCAGTACGGCTTCCGCAAGGCAAGATCCACTGGTGATCTTCTGTCCTATCTTACTCATGTATGGTCATCATCTCTGAGGAACTATGGGGAATCCTTTGTCATCGCCCTTGATATCTCTAAGGCTTTTGACAGAGTCTGGCACAAGGCTCTGTTGGCCAAACTCCCTGCCTATGGCTTTACCCCTTCTTTCTGTTCTATGATTTCCAGTTTTCTTACTGACCGTTCTATATCTGTAGTTGTTGATGGCGCGACATCTAGCCCTTTCTCTGTGTCCAGTGGTGTTCCACAGGGCTCTGTTCTTTCACCTACTCTCTTCCTTCTCTTCATCAATGATCTTCTACAATCCCCATCTTCCTCTCTTCTTCATGCCTTTGCCGATGATTCTACCCTTCACTTTTCCTCTGCCTTTTCTTCTCAACCTTCATCTGGTACTCGTAATCAATCTCGTATCACTCTTTCTTCTACTCTTAACTCCGATTTGCAGAGAGTATCTGAATGGGGCACTCAAAATTTAGTTAAATTCAATGCCTCCAAGACACAGTTTCTGGCTATCTCTTTATCTTCTTCTCCTCCTGATAACCCTATTGTCTTCAAAACTAATGAAATTTACCCTCTTAACTCTATCAATATATTAGGAATCCATATAGCCTCTAACTTGTCTTGGAGGAATCACATAATCCAAATTTCTAAATCTTCATCCAAAAAATTGGGGGTTTTGTTTCGTTTTCGTTATTACTTTTCCTCATTACAGTTACTTAAAATTTACAAAGGTCTTATCCGCCCCTGCTTAGAATACTGCTCACACATCTGGAGTGCTTCTTCCTTTACTTATCTTCTTGATAGGGTTCAATCTAAGGCAGTCAGACTCATTAATGATCCTTCTCTTACTTCTAACCTGGATTCTCTCTCTCTTCGCCGTAAGGTATCTTCCCTTTCGCTTTTCTATCGCTACTACTTCCATCGCTGCTCTGATGAGTTGGCGAGTTGCATCCCTCCTCCACTGCCGAGGCCGCGTAACACTCGCCAAGCGGCCTCATCCCACAGGTACTGTGTGGAGATTTGTAGCTCGCGGATTGGTCGGTGCAGAGACTGCTTCTTCCCATCTACCTCCAGACTCTGGAACTCTCTTCCTCCCTCTGTCTTTCCTAGTTCTTATGACCTTTCATCCTTCAAAAAGCAGATCTATCGTCATCTCAGAGCCTAGTCCTCCATATCTCTGGGTCCTCTTTACTTTGACTGTTTTTTCTGTCTGTCGTTTTCCTTTGTGTGACATTACCTCATCTCTGCCTTGCCCTTAACCTTTTTCTTTTCCTTCGTCTTGGTATTTTCTCGTGCCCGGGCCTTTGTTGATGAGGGCAGTTTCTGCCTGTCCCGGTGTCACACTCTTAAAAAAAAATATATATATATATATATATATATATATATATATATATATATATATATATATATATATATATATATATATATATATATATTGTTATTCCTGACTCAGTATTTTTATTTCTATTTTTATTATTCTTATTATGATCATCTTCTTCTTCTCCTTCGTCTACTTCTTTTCCCACTTTTATGTGGGGTCGATGTTCCCAGCCAGTGTTCTCCATATGTTCCTGTCCCATGCCTCATCACCCATCAAACCTTTAGACCTCAGGTCGTCATTGATGCAATCCATCCACCTACGCTTTGGTCTACCATTCCTTCTCCTACCCTGTATATCCATTCCCATCACCCTCCTCCCAACATACTGTTCATCAATCCTAACGACATGACCATACCATCTTAGTCTACTTTCTTGTATCTTATCTGATATCTCTAACTTTTGAGGTACCTCTAATTACCTCGTTTCTGATCTTATCTCTTCTTGTCACCCCACACATCCATCTAAACATCCTCATCTCTGCCACATCCAGTTTTTTCTCTTGTGTCTTCTTTATTTAAAGAGTTGCAAAACAGCGAAGAAGATATAGAGTCAATCTCCACTACTCCTAACAACACAGCAACTATCACTAACCAGGACAACCAAATTACACCTTCCAGCACAAATAACCAACCCAACAATAGGCTGCAAAATAATGAAGAAAACAGAAAAGACAAAATAGCAGCAGTCTCTATTCTAAACATTCCATCGAGGTCCTCTCCCCCACAGCCACAGTTGCCCAATAATGCAAGTGCAAGGGTTACAGCTCAAATATATATTCGCATTCCTGGCAACCCATTTGAGAGAAAGATACGTAATACCTTGACAAATCAAGGCATTCCTTCTGAAGAAGTCTTGATTAAGGAGCTTTCTCGCAAACCAAACTGGGTTTCCTTCGCAATAACGATATCGAAAGGATTTGAATATGTGCCTTACAAACTGAAGCAATGGCCTACAGGCACAATTGTCCAGCCATTTCGTGGGGGCAAACAATGGACACAACCTGGGTATTCAACAAAATATCCCAAACTACAGTCATACCAAAATAAACAGCAAAGAGCTAATGAAACAATCCCCTATACGCGAGACTACAGAAAGAGACACGATACAAACCTCTCTTATCGCCGTCCACGCACAAGAGACTTCTCCTGGAGTGACGGCTCTTACAACCCTAGACACTCACCTAGGCATACAAACTTTGGGAAGGCCCGATCATACCACGGCACGTACTCAAACCAGCGTTACACATCCAACGGCAGGTACAGACACCAGGATCCATGGGCTAACCCCAGAACACACTACAATGATGAATTCCCAGCAGAATCACCCAGTCGAAACTACAACTATGACTATGGATACCACCCCAATGAAACATGGTAAGAATGTAACATTAGTACCTGTGAACGCTCAGTCCCTGCTCGCTCATTTTGAGGAAATAATAATGCTAACAAAGGACTACAACATAGACATCCTCTGTGTAAGTGAAACTTGGCTTCCTCCTACAACTGAAAATAAATATGTGAATATCCCAGAGTTTAAAATATTTCGCAATGACCATGGCCGAGGGGGTGGTGTTTGTATTTATGTTAGAAATTATCTTAGTGCATCAGAAATAACCACAGGTTTAGAAAAAACTGAGGAGCTCGAAGATTTATGGATCACTGTGCAATATCAGAAACTTCCATCTTTCATTGTAGGGTGTGTTTACCGTCACCCTAAAGCACCTACCAGTTCATTCAATCATCTGCTAGAAACATTCAGAAATATCTGTGTGCGTCATAAACCCATATACATACTTGGTGATTTTAATGATGACTTGCTCTCAGCAGATAACAAAATGAAAAGGGTGATCAACACTGTGAAGTAAACACAAATAGTGACAAAACCGACCCACATAACCCCTAATTCTAGGACTCTTATAGATCTGATAATAACAAATAAAGTGGAAAGTATACCCTATTGGGACGTAGTTCCCTGCCCAATTGCAGACCACGAGCTGAACATTGCTATGCTAAACATAAACAAGCCGAAAAGGAAGCCTCTCCTCAAGACATTCCGGTGTCTAAAAAATTACTCCCCTGATATCTTTTGTGAAACATTAATCAACACAAATGCACTTAATAGAATTAAATACACAGATAACGTCGATTTGCAGGTTGAGATTTTAACAAAAGTCTTCCTTGAATGCTTAGATAGTTGTGCACCCATTGTAGCAAGAAAAATAACCCGCCCCTCAGCCCCCTGGCTAACTAATGACATCAAAGAGGCAATGCAAATCAGAAATCAAATTCAAAAAGAGCTAAAAATGAATAGATATGATATGACTCTCCGAGAACGTTATAAAACAGAAAAGAAACGTGTCAGATCTCTCATCAGTGTAAGTAAAAAAGACTTTTACAAAAGACAATTTAATGACTCTAGACATGATACAGCAGTAACATGGAAAGTGATAAGAAGCATGATACCAAATGAAAAGAGTACCTCAGAAAGTTATGAATATATTACTGAGTTGAAAGACAAAGCAGATAACTTTAATAACTATTTTGCTAACGTTGGCAAAAATACATATGAAAAACTCAAGAAAACATCAACTCAGTGAATATGAGTAATTGCTTAAATGACAATTCTTCCAATGAAAACACAAGAGAGTACTTCAAGATAAATCCTATAGATTGTGTTACCCTAATTCTTACCATAAAGAGCCTAAGAAACTCTGGTTCTTATGGTTCAGATGGTATACCATTTCAGTTCATCAAAGATGCTCTACCCATGATTGCATCCTATATTCTAACTATTATGAACACTTCCATTGTTACTAAAAAGTTTCCTGACTCTTGGAAAATATCACATGTAATACCTCTGCATAAAAAGGGGGACAGAGAAGATGTGACAAACTATCGTCCCATTTCCCTGCTACCCATTTTCTCTAAAATATTAGAAAAAATTGTTGCATGCCAACTTATGTCATATTTAGAATCAAATAGACTACTAACGATTAGCCAACATGGTTTCAGACCAAAACTCTCGACGGAAACTGCACTGCTTAAAGTTACGAATAGTATATATAATAATGTAGATATGAAAAAAATATCTTTGCTAATTTTATTAGACTTATCAAAAGCCTTCGACAGTGTAAACCATGAAATTCTTTTAAGTAAATGTATTAACTTAAATATTGATCCAAGCTGGTTTAGCGAGTATCTATCTAATCGTAAACAGTCCATACGTCTTAACAACATTATCTCTGTGCCAAAAAAATTATCATTTGGTGTTCCACAGGGATCAGTACTTGGTCCTATCCTCTTCTCCATTTACATAAATGATCTATCTTCTTTCATTTCTGACTGTCTAGTCGTACAATATGCAGATGACACTCAACTACTCCTTAGTGGTGATATTAATAATCTCCAAGAGCTAACTTTAAGAGCAGAAAACACTCTGTCAAAAATTAAAACCTATTTCCAAGAAATTGGGCTGTTAATTAACGAAAGTAAAACACAGTGCATATTTATTAGTTCAAGGTTCCACATAGCACAAATTCCAGAAAACACAGCAATTAATTTTTGCGACAATATTATCACACCTTGCAAAACAGTCAAAAACCTAGGAATTCACTTTGATAACCACATGTTGTTTGATTCCCACATAGATAAAGTATGCAAAAAGGTTACAGGAACATTAATGTACTTATCACGTATAAAAGACAATTTTGAGACTACCACTCGATAACTGTTGTTGAATCTCTAGCCCTAAGTCACATTAATTACTGCACAACTGTTTGGGGAGCTACCACTAAGACTCAGAAAAACAGAATACAGAAGCTTATTAATTTTGCAGCTCGAGTTGCCCTGGGAGGAATAAGAAAATATGACCACATCACACCAGCTCTCAATAAACTTGGGTGGCTGCGGGCAGAAAATAAGGTCGCTTATGCTATTTATTATTTTGTATTCAAAATTTTGGACCATCATTATCCTAGCTGGCTATTTTATTTAAAAACAGTCAGGGATATAAGGGGAACCAACACAAGACAGAGCAGTGAGCTCTTTATTCACAGAACAAACACAGAAGCAGGTTCAAAGATGATCACTATCAAAGGACCAACACTCTGGAATAATATTCCAGAGCATCTTAAAAATGCATCCTCCTTCACAGCTTTCAAAGGCAAACTATATAGTTTTCTTTTGGACAAATAGTTGCTGTTCATTAAGAACTAATTATTCTCATTGTAAGGAAACAAATATGGAAATGATGCCGATAATAACGATCCTGTATCTAGTGGCATACTTACTACTTTATTATTAACATTATTGTTAACATTTTTATTACAGCATTATTATTTTCTATGAAAGCTACATTTAATTTTGAATAACCATTGTACAAAATGGAAATAAATGTTTTGATTTGATTTGATTTGATTTGATTATTGCCCATGTCTCTGTTCCATACATCATCGCAGGTCTCACAGCTGTCTTATGCACTTTACCCCTCAACTTAATCCCTATTTTCCTGTTGCACAGCACCCCAGACACTTTCTTCCAATTCTTCCATCCCGCTTGTATTCTGTGGGTTATTTCTGACTCTAGGTCACCATCCTCTGCTACTGTTGATCCTAAATACTTGAACTTTTCAACTCTTCTCAACACCTCCCCCTGCAAATTGACCTCCCCATCCTCATCATCTCTCAACCTCAAGTACTCTGTCTTCTTCCTGCTGATTCTCAGTCCTCTATCCTCCATCACTCTTCTCCACTCGTCAAGCTTCTCCTCCACTACCTCTCGTCTGTTGCTACACAGTACAATGTCATCTGCAAAGAGCATACACCATTGTGCCTGATCTCTACTACCCTGGGTTACTATATCCAAGACCAGATCAAATAGATATGGACTCAAAGCAGACCCTTGATGCAAACCAACATTTACTGAGAGACTTTTCGTCAAGCCCACACTGCTCTTAACATTTGCCTCTGCCCTCTCATGCATATCTTGGATGATTCTTACCTATATCTCGGGGACTCCCTTTTCTCTAATACACCTCCACACCTCTTGACGTGGTACTCGATCATATGCCTTTTCCAGGTCAGTAAAGACCATATGCAGTCCTTTCTGTTTCTCCTGATGCTTTTCCATCATTTGTCTCAAGGCAAATTACTATTATTATTATGATTATTATGTTGGCTGTTATTGCTGCTATCACTCCATGGCCTTTTTGCAAATTAGTATTTTCGTAATACTGTCAGCAGTAACCAAATGATTTGTAGTTTTTATCTTGAATTCATGCTCTTATGTTACTGTAGTCACTGTTAATAAGAATATTTCTTTAGTGGCTGTTCTCAGCATTTCATGACTTTTCTTTTTGATATCTATAGTATGCTAATGTTATGTATCAGTTACTCAGCTGAGTCCTAAGTATCTTGGAATAATAATTTAATGGTGTAGACATATACTTTCAATTACCACCCTATTTCCAGGCAGCCCCGACCTGCAATTTTATATCATTTTCATAAACCAGTCTCTTTTACCCATTGGAGAGATTGCAAGCATTTCCATATGCAGGGAGGCGAAGAATACCCTCTGAATGCTTACATATGGCCGTTGTTTGTACTCAGAGGTCATATCTATTCTCTTTTGCACATGTATTAGTGACATTAGGCCCTAGTTTCTGGGCCTAGAATCTACTCCAGGCTATGTTCATATTTTTCAGCTGGAGGGAGATTCACCTCAATGGGGAGGTGGCATGAGAGGTGGTCATAGGACCACCTTGAGACTCGCAGCAACGCTGGCAATATAGGCTCATGGCAGATATTTCAGCACCCTCCTGTTGTCCGGCCGTGTCTCAAGAAAAAGAAATTACGGTACGTGGCAACAACCCGGACCTACCCCAAAGTTTAAGGTGGGGGTTTAACAGAAATAAGGTGTGGGAATAAGCCCAAGACCTAGCAATGATAGGTACTGGGCCACTGGGGAAATGCAAATCCCTAAAAATTAAGAATGAGAAAAGGAAATGGAAAAAATCCCCATACATATAATAAATTCCATAAAAATGAGAAAAGGGAAATGAAAATCCCTATAATTACAAGAATTTAAAAATTCAATACAATGGAATTGAAAATCCCTGTAATTAAGAAAGTTAAATAGTTAAAAAGTTAGAAATGTCCATAAAGGGAAATATCGTCTTTTCAGTTACGCATTCGAACTGATAAAGATGGGAAAGAAAAAGTCCCCACCGTCTTTGACAACATTTAGTGGACACAAAAACTTTAAAAAAAATTGTATTGTTTTTTTCAATTTTAAGTTAATTTTAAGAAAGAAAAAACCTCAAAAGAAAGTTTAATATAGTGATTGTCATTAATGAATATTTGTCATTCATCAATTGTGCATATGTTTGATTTTTTTTTCTCACTATAATATTTTTGTTCCATTATTGAATATTTGCAGAGATCATATCAAACTGTATTTTATATTATTTAAGTAACGTAATTATGTTCGTTTGTTTTCTCTCTTATATCATTTTGTCCTTGAATAGTAGTTACAGATTGTAATTGTGATGTTAGGTTATTCTGTTTAACTATTATCATTGTTTTAAGTTGTGATTGAATATTTGCAGAGGTCATATCCAACTGTATTTCATATTATTTAAGTAACGTAAATATGTTCATTTAGTTTCTCTCCTATATCATTTGGTCATTGAATAGTAGTTACATATTGTAATTGTGAATATTTTTAACTCTTTTTTCACACCATGGCAAATGTTTTGTTTTAGTAAAATACTTCCATAGATCATATCCAAATGTATTGTATATTATTTGAGTAATGTAATACCTTAATTAGTTTTCTTCTTAAATAATTTTGCCAATGCTTTCTAGCTATATACTGCAATTGTGAATCCTTAATTTGAATTTTTGTCTTTAATTAGAATGCTTATTGTAAGGAACATATTTTTCTTTTGTTATTTTTTTTCTGAAATCAAATGTTCTGTATGTATGAGAATGTCTTTCAGGAGAATTTTAATAAGCGTTAGGAGAATAGTAATTTTGGTATTCCTGTAATCTGTTTAGATAATTATATGAAATTGTAATAGTTTCATGAATTAGTTCATTAGATACTTCTGCTCTATTTTTTTTTTGTAAAGTAATGATAGTTAAAATATTATAAGGCTCTCAAAGAAAATGTTTAATGCTTCATCCGAAATATAATATTTCAGAGTGGTGGTGGGGAGCGTCAAAAGAAAAAGGTTAAGAAAGTCAACTGTTGTAACTTTGCCTTTAGGCTGGTAGAAGGCAGAGCGCTTTACCGAAAATCTACCCACCAAAGAGGAGAGCATACCCAAAGCGCATCGGTTAGGGGTTAGACCTTGCTGGCGGCAAAACTACAATCTAGATAGAAATACCCCCCCCCCACAAGGGGCACGATGAACTGTGAGCTGTGTTAGTGGGGAGCTTTGAAGCGTAAACTAAGTTCTCTAAATAAACACATTTAAATGAACGATGCATATCTATCACCGACCATGCTACGATATTTAAGTTGAGACTTTCCGGTGTTGTTAAGTTTTATCGCATGGTGGAAGCCCATACGTCAATATACATACATACATATATGTATATATATATATATATATAGATATATATATATATATATATATATATATATATATATATATATATATATATATATATATATATATATATATATATATATATATATATATATATATATATATATATATATATATATATATATATATATATATATTTATATATATATATATATATATATATATATATATATATATATATATATATATATATATATATATATATATATATATATATATATATATATATATATATATAGTTATATATAGTTATATATAGTTATATATAGTTATATATAGTTATATATATATATATATATATATATATATATATATATATATATATATATATATACCTACTATATATATATATACATATATACATGTACAAACACACACACTTAGAAGGAAGGGAACAGAGGGTTAGAGTAAGACACTCAGTGTCTGAATGGAGAAGAGTTAGTAGTCAAGTTCCACAGGGTTCAGTATTAGGGCCACTTTGTTCCTTGTATATGTAAATGACCTACCAGAGTCTGTAATTTCATTCATGAATATGTTTGCAGATGATGCAAAGATTGTGAAGAAAGCAAGAAACGACAAAAATGGTAGAGAACTTCAGAAAGATCTAAAAAGTCTGCATGAGTGGTCAGAAAAGTGGCTAATGAAATTCAATACTTCAAAATGTAAGGTAATGAGAATGGGTACAAGTGCAAGAAGGCCCAAGCTTGACGACTCGGTGGCTGGAGTACAACTTCAAGAGACAGAAAATGAGAGAGATCTAGAAGTAAACATACTGGCAGATTTGCCTCCAGAAATACATATAAATGGCATAGTAAGGGCAGCATATGCATTCTTATCAAATGTAAGGGTAGCCTTCAGGCACATGGACAAGGAAATGTTCAGAAATATTTAAGTAACCTATGTGAGGTCAAAACTCGAATATGCAGCCCCCTTTTGGAATCCACACTTGAAAAAGCACATAGCTAAGCTTGAAAATTTTCAAAGACATGCCACGAAACTGGTGCCAGAAAAAACGCAATCTCAGTTATGATGAGAGGCTGAGGGAATTAGACTTACCATCACTCGAAGCTACAAGATTGAGGGGGGATATGGTGACAGTCTTTAAATTCCTTCATGGTTATGATAGAATGGATAGGGAACGATATTTTAATATGGCAGGCCCTA
>JAXCGZ010023399.1:17500-42812 GCA_037179515.1 Halocaridina rubra
AATTTAGAGGCAATGGTTATAAGCCTTGATGAAAAAATTTGGAATATGAATGGAGAAATGAAAGAGAATGAAACACTCAGAGAGGAAATAAGATCTTTGGAGGAAGCAAATAAAGCACAAGGGAAGGAGAGAAAGGAACTATAAAAGAGAATAAAGAAGCTGGAAGGGGAAAAGAGTCAACTAGAAACTAGAATTTCTAAACAAGATAAAAACAAACAGCTGAATGACAACCTAAAGGAATTAGATGTTAGTTCACTGCTCTCTTCTGAGAGAGACAAGATTGCTGCTTGGAATGTCCAGATTAAGGAAAACATTGAACAGTTCAGAAAAGAGTTCCAGGAGCTGAATATGGAAAATGATGCCATGAAAACTTCCTTTGCTGATGCACTAAAGGGAAATGTGGCAGTAAAAGAGGCTGTAAAGGTGGTGGCACTGGAAAACATACAAACAGTTGACTATAAAGAGACAGTAATCGAAAAAATGAAAGACGTTGTGATGGAAAGGGCAAACCCACTCATTAAAAAGGCACTTGAAAAGGAGAAGACAGTGGTAATCTCAGGCATAAGCGAATCCCAGGAGCCAACATGGCAGGGGAGACTTGAAGAAAATAAAGCTAGGGTTGTAGACCTGATAAGAAAGCTTGGAGTAGTTTGTGGTCCTGAGGATATTGTAAACATACACCACCTAGGTAAATATTCTAGGGAAGGAAAGCCGAGACTAACAAAAGTAACCTTTGAGAGAGGAGAAACATGTAGGGAAATATTGTTGAGAAAAAAAGTCTAAAAGACCTTCAAGAATTCAAAGAAGTGTTCATTAGATGATACAGAACACAGGAAGAGATGGGAAAGATCAAAATCTTGTTGCAAGAGGCAAGAAGGTTAAATGAAGAAAGAAATGAAGAACAGAAGAAAAATTTTCATTTTAGAGTTCTTCCAGACAAAGGGGAGATCAAGTAGATAATGACAGAAGATCAGGGGATGGGGCCTCATTAAGATTGTTATACACAAATGCTGATGGATTAGCTGGTAAGGCAGTAGAATTAAAAGATAGAATTCACAACGGTAAGGCAGATATGGTAGCAATTACAGAGACTAAGTTGAGTGAGGACATAAACAGTGTCACAGTTTTTCCTAAGGGCTTCAGAATATTAAGGGTTGAAAGATCTGAGAGGACTGGTGGAGGGATAGCACTGCTCATAAGTGAAAGGATTCAAGTTGAAGAAATAAACTTGGCTATAGAAAGTGAGTTCAAGGAATTTCTTGTTGCTCGCATAAATACTGGGTCAGAGAGCATTATAATAACTGTTGTATATAACCCACCAAGGAAAGAGAATAGGCTAGAAGTTTATGAGCAAAGTCATATAGGTACTATTGAAGTCAAACACAGTTGTTAACGTGGCACGGGAAAAAATTGTAGGATTTTGATTATGGGAGATTTTAATCATAAAGAGATAGATTGGATAAATATTGACCCACACAGTGGTGAGGACTCATTCGGGGCAAGATTCATAGATGGCGTACAAGGGAATTTCCTACACCAACATGTAATGGAACCTACGAGGGCCAGGGGTGGGGATGAGCCATCACTACTTGACCTAGTATTCACAGATAATGTGTTGGATATTGAAAAAATTGAGTATGAACCACCAATTGGAAAGAGTGACCACTGTGTGTTGTTGATGGAGTATATCATTGAAGATATTCTTCCTGAGAGTAGAGGCACTGAGGACATTAGGAGGAACTATCGGAAAGGAGATTACATCAAAATGAATGAGCTTTTTGCAGTTATTGACTGGAGAACCTTATTTTACAACAACTCTGTACAAGAAATGTATGACATCTTTTGTGAGAAATATGGGAAGATAGTAGATTGCTGCATACCTTTCACCAAAGTAGGTGTAATTCATGCCAGAGAGAAATGGTTCAATAATGGGTGTAAAAGAGCTAAGGAGTGGAGAGACAAATGCTGGAAAAGGTATAGGAGGAGAAAAAACATAAATGCCTGGCAAACCTACAAAAGAGCAAGAAATGACTACCTAAGTAAAAGGAGAGAGGCAGAGAGAGACTATGAGAGAGACATCACCAGGAAGGCTAAAGAAAATCCCAAGCTTTTCCACAGCATTATCAGAGGAAAACTGAAGGTAAAAGAACAGGTTTTAAGGCTAAAGAGAGCGGATGGAAGCATCACTGAGACGGATGAAGAGATCTGCAAAGAATTGAACAAGGAGATTCAGTCAATATTTACAGTAGATAATACCCCACCCCCTCAGCTTGCAGAGATAGAAGCTCAAGGGCCGGCATTAGAAAACATCAACCTTACAGCCACAGAGGTATGCAAAGCGCTGATGGATGTAGAAATTCATAAAGCTACAGGTCCTGATGACATATCCCCTCATGTGCTTAAAATATGTGCAAACTTAATATCAGTGGCACTAAGTATCATATTTAAAAAGTCACTGGAGTCAGGGGAGATTCCAAGGTGCTGGAAACAAGTAAATGTGATACCTATCTTCAAAACGTTAAGGAGGGATACGGCTCTGAACTATAGACCAGTTTCCTTGACCAGCATAGTTTGCAAAGTTATGGAGAAACTACTAAGGAAACATATCTCTCTTCACTTGGAATCCTTCAACTTTTTGTCAGTGAAGCAACATGGCTTCAGAGAAGGTAGATCAACAGTAACAAACTTATTAGAATTTTATGAAGAGGTAAGACGAATCTTACAGGAAAGAGAGAGCTGGGCAGATTGCATATTCCTAGACTTCCAGAAAGCGTTTGACACTGTTCCACATGGGAGACTTATTAGGAAGCTTCAAGCAATGATTAGAATAGGTGGAAATGTCTTGGAATGGATAAAAACTTACTTAGAAGGAAGGGAACAGCGGGTTAGAGTAAGACACTCAGTGTCTGAATGGAGAAGAGTTAGTAGTGGAGTTCCACAGGGTTCAGTTTTAGGGCCACTTTTGTTCCTTGTATATGTAAATGACCTACCAGAGTCTGTAAATTCATTCATGAATATGTTTGCAGATGATGCAAAGATTGTGAAGGAAGTAAGAAACGAGAACAATGGTAGAGAACTTCAGGAAGATCTAAATAGTCTGCATGAGTGGTCAGAAAAGTGGCTAATGAAATTCAATACTTCAAAATGTAAGGTAATGAGAATGGGCACAAGTGCAAGAAGGCCCAAGCTTGACTACTCGGAGGCTGGAGTACAAATTCAAGAGACAGAAAATGAGAGAGATTTAGGAGTAAACATACTGGCAGATTTGTCTCCAGAAATACATATAAATGGCATAGTAAGGGCAGCATATGCATTCTTATCAAATGTAAGGGTAGCCTTCAGGCACATGGACAAGGAAATGTTCAGAAATATTTATGTAACCTATGTGAGTCCAAAACTTGAATATGCAGCCCCCTTTTGGAATCCGCACTTGAAAAAGCACATAGCTAAGCTTGAAAAAGTTCAAAGACATGCCACGAAACTGGTGCCAGAAAAACGCAATCTCAGTTATGATGAGAGGCTGAGGGAATTAGACTTACAATCACTCGAAGCTAGAAGATTGAGGGGGGATATGGTGACAGTCTTTAAATTCCTTCAAGGTTATGATAGAGTGGATAAGGATCGATTTTTTGATATGGCAGGCTCTAGAACTAGAGGTCATAGTTTGAAGCTTCGTAAGAAAACTTCTTTGCAGGATGTAAGGAAATACTTTTTCAGTGTAAGAGTAGTTGATAATTGGAATTGGCTAAGAGAGAAGGTAGTTAATGCTGTCTCAATCCATAGTTTTAAGGACAGGTATGATAAGTATCACTAAGTCTAAAATGGAAGCGATCAGGAGACGGGAAGATACGAGCTTTGGGCTCTTTCCCTCAAACACAATTAGGCAATTAGGTAATTTTACACACACACACACACACACACACACACACACACACAGAAAGGAACTAGAAAAAATAATAAAGAAGCTGGAAGGGGAAAAGAGTCAACTAGAATCTAGAATTTCTAAACAAGAAGATAAAAACATACAACTGAATGACAACCTAAAGGAATTAGATGTTAGTTCACTGCTCTCTTCTGAGAGAGACGAGATTGCTGCTTGGAATGTCCAGATTAAGGAAAACATTGAACAGTTCAGAAAAGAGTTCCAGGAGCTGAATATGGAAAATGATGCCATGAAAACTTCCTTTGCTGATGCACTAAAGGGGAATGTGGCAGTAAAAGAGGCTGTAAAGGTGGTGGCACTGGAAAACATACAAACAGTTGACTATAAAGAGACAGTAATCGAAAAAATGAAAGACGTTGTGATGGAAAGGGCAAACCCACTCATCAGACAGGCACTTGATAAGGAGAAGACAGTGGTAATCTCAGGCATAAGTGAATTCCAGGAGCCAACATGGCAGGGGAGACTTGAAGAAAATAAAGCTAGGGTTGTAGACCTGATAAGAAAGCTTGGAGTAGTTTGTGGTCCTGAGGATATTGTAAACATACACCAACTAGGTAAATAGTCTAGGGAAGGAAAGCCGAGACTAACAAAAGTAACCTTTGAGAGAGGAGAAACATGTAGGGAAATATTGTTGCGAAAAAAAGTCTAAAAGACCTTCAAGAATTCAAAGAAGTGTTCATTAGACGATACAGAACACAGGAAGAGATGGGAATGATCAAAAACTTGTTGCAAGAGGCAAGAAGGTTAAATGATGAAAGAAATGAAGAACAGAAGAAAAATTTTCGTTACAGAGTTCTTCCAGACAAAGGGGAGATAAAGAAGATAATGACAGAAGATCAGGGGATGGGGCCTCATTAAGATTGTTATACACAAATGGTGATGGATTAGCTGGTAAGGCAGTAGAATTAAAAGATAGGATTCACAACAGTAAGGCAGATATGGTAGCAATTACAGAGACTAAGTTGAGTGAGGACATAAACAGTGTCACAGTTTTTCCTAAGGGCTTCAGAATACTAAGGGTTGAAAGATCTGAGAGGACTGGTGGAGGGATAGCACTGCTCATAAGTGAAAGGATTCAAGTTGAAGAAATAAACTTGGCTATAGAAAGTGAGTTCAAGGAATTTCTTGTTGCTCGCATAAATACTGGGTCAGAGAGCATTATAATAACTGTTGTATATAACCCACCAAGGAACCAAAATAGGCTTGAAGTTTATGAGGAAAGTCATATAGGTACTATTGAAGTCATAAACTCAGTTGTTAACATGGCACGGGAAAAAAAATGTAGGATTTTGATTATGGGAGACTTTAATCATAAAGAGATAGATTGGATAAATCTTGACCCACACAGTGGTGAGGACTCATTCGGGGCAAGATTCCTAGATTGCGTACAAGGGAATTTCCTACACCAACATGTAATGGAACCAACAAGGGCCAGGGGTGGGGATGAGCCATCACTACTTGATCTAGTGTTCACAGATAATGTGTTGGATATTGAAAATATTGAGTATGAACCACCAATTGGAAAGAGTGACCACTGTGTGTTGTTGATGGAGTATATCATTGAAGATATTCTTCCTGAGAGTAGAGGCACTGAGGACATGAGGAGGAACTATCCGAAAGGAGATTACATCAAAATGAATGAGCTTTTTGCAGTTATTGACTGGAGAACCTTATTTTACAACAAATCTGTACAAGAAATGTATGACATCTTTTGTGAGAAATATGGGAAGATAGTAGATTGCTGCATACCTGTCACCAAAGTAGGTGTAATTCATGCCAGAGAGAAATGGTTCGATAATGGGTGTAAAAGAGCTAAGGAGTGGAGAGACAAATGCTGGAAAAGGTATAGGAGGAGAAAAAACATAAATGCCTGGCAAACCTACAAAAGAGCAAGAAATGACTACCTAAGTAAAAGGAGAGAGGCAGAGAGAGACTATGAGAGGGACATCACCAGGAAGGCTAAAGAAAATCCCAAGCTTTTCCACAGCTTTATCAGAGGAAAACTGAAGGTAAAAGAACAGGTTTTAAGGCTAAAGAGAGCGGATGGAAGCATCACTGAGACGGATGAAGAGATCTGCAAAGAATTGAACAAGGAGTTTCAGTCAGTATTTACAGTAGAAAATACCCCACCCCCTCAGATTGCAGTGATAGAAGCTCAAGGGCCGGTATTAGAGAACATCAACCTTACAGCCACAGAGGTATGCAAAGCGCTGATGGATTTAGATGTTCATAAAGCTACAGGTCCTGATGACATATCCCCTCATGTGCTTAAAAAATGCGCAAACACAATATCAGTGGCACTAAGTATCATATTTAAGGAGTCACTGGAGTCGGGGGAGATTCCAAGATGCTGGAAACAAGCAAATGTGATACCTATCTTCAAAAAGGGAAGGAGGGATACGGCTCTGAACTATAGACCAGTTTCCTTGACCAGCATAGTTTGCAAAGTTATGGAGAAACTACTAAGGAAACATATCTCTCTTCACTTGGAATCCTTCAACTTTTTGTCAGTGAGGCAACATGGCTTCAGAGAAGGTAGATCAACAGTAACAAACTTATTAGAATTTTATGATGAGGTAAGCCAAATCTTACAGGAAAGAGAGGGCTGGGCAGATTGCATATTCCTAGACTTCCAGAAAGCGTTTGACACTGTTCCACATGGGAGACTTATTAGGAAGCTGCAATCAATGGCTAGAATAGGTGGAAATGTTTTGGAATGGATAAAAACTTACTTAGAAGGAAGGGAACAGAGGGTTAGAGTAAGACACTCAGTGTCTGAATGGAGAAGAGTTAGTAGTGGAGTTCCACAGGGTTCAGTTTTAGGGCCACTTTTGTTCCTTGTATATGTAAATGACCTACCAGAGTCTGTAAATTCATTCATGAATATGTTTGCAGATGATGCAAAGATTGTGAAGAAAGTAAAAAACGAGAACAATGGTAGAGAACTTCAGGAGGATCTAAATAATCTGCATGAGTGGTCAGAAAAGTGGCTAATGAAATTCAATACTTCAAAATGTAAGGTAATGAGAATGGGTACAAGTGCAAGAAGGCCCAAGCTTGACTACTCGGTGGCTGGAGTACAACTTCAAGAGACAGAAAATGAGAGAGATCTAGGAGTAAACATACTGGCAGATTTGTCTCCAGAAATACATATAAATGGCATAGTAAGGGCAGCATATGCATTCTTATCAAATGTAAGGGTAGCCTTCAGGCACATGGACAAGGAAATGTTCAGAAATATTTATGTAACCTATGTGAGGCCAAAACTCGAATATGCAGCCCCCTTTTGGAATCCGCACTTGAAAAAGCACATAGCTAAGCTTGAAAAAGTTCAAAGACATGCCACGAAACTGGTGCCAGAAATACGCAATCTCAGTTATGATGAGAGGCTGAGGGAATTAGACTTACCATCACTCGAAGCTAGAAGAGTGAGGGGGGATATGGTGACAGTCTTTAAATTCCTTCATGGTTATGATAGAGTGGATAGGGATCGATATTTTGATATGGCTGGCTCTAGAACTAGAGGTCATAGTTTGAAGCTTCGTAAGAAAACTTCTTTGCAGGATGTAAGGAAATACTTTTTCAGTGTAAGAGTAGTTGATAATTGGAATTGGCTAAGCGAGGAGGTAGTTAATGCTATCTCAATCCATAGTTTTAAGGACAGGTATGATAAGTATCACTAAGTATAAAATGGAACCGATGAGGAGACGGGAAGATACGAGGTTTGGGCTCTTTCCCGTAAACACAATTAGGTAATCACAATTAGGTAATCACACACACACACACACACACACACACACACACACATATATATATATATATATATATATATATATATATATATATATATATATATATACATATATATATATATATATACACATATATATATATATATATATATATATATATATATATATATATATATATATATATATATATATATATATATATATATATATATATATATATATATATATATATATATATATATATATATATATATATATATATATATATATATATATATATATATATATATATATATATATATATATATATATATATATATATATATATATATATATATATATATATATTTCTTTATTTCTTTATTTATTTATTTCTTTATTTATTATCTATGAAAGGCATCGGAGATAACTGCAAAATATATAAAGGTCCTGAAGAAACATCATGCATCGAATATTCCAGTTGAAGAGTAATATAGTTCAATGTGACAGAATATCAAGATTACCACAATATCATTTAAGGTATTGAATTAGGCACAAGTGATCACTTTTCAAGCAACTTTATGTATCGAAAATGAACAGACCAAAAGTATCACACTACACGAAAAAGGCGGCAATACAGAGTCAGTGTTACCATAAAACAGAAAACCAAAACAATGTACAGTTCGTTATGACAAAAAGAAGCAAAATTAAGGGATCACTTTACAACAACAACAAAAATTATTAATAAATAAAGTGAAAATATATATATATCAATTAATAAATACATTAATATATAAATAAAGAAGACATATATCATACCACTACAACACTCCAAATAAAGAAAGAAAATACACTATGTCACTACAACACTCCCCTGCCAGTACAGGAGTACATTAGTGTTTAATACTGATAATAGAAAATATAGATATATAATATATATGTGGAGACATAGATACAAAAATACAAATTAATAATATACATAATCAGGGTTACGATTAAATCTAACTCGACGAGATTTCGTTACAACAGAGTGAGGTATTTTCTCTTCAATAACATCTTCATTATCAATATTTTCAGGAACAGATGCACTACTGGGAATTAATGTATCAGAATCTGTGTCATTTGTGGAATTAGAATCAGAAAAATCATTATTTACACTTGGTTCAATCACATCAGAATTGACAGCCTCTGGCACAGAATCATTATTTACAGTAGGTTCTGTCTCATTAGAACTGATAGTTTTTGGTATTGAGGCAGGTTTCAATCTATCTACAGATACAGTAGTTAAATTTCCAGAAAGCTGACGTAAAATAAAATATTTATCACCACGTTCCACAACTTCAAGTGGACCAAAGTAGGGAGCCTCTAAAGGGCGACGTACACGATCCACTCTAACCCAAACATGTGTACATGATTCAAGATCTTTTGGAACATAAGGTTTAACAGAGGATGAATGAAGGTATCCATAAGAGGATTCAGAAAAATCTAATTCACGCATTCGAGATACAAATTCAGTGACAATTTCTTTTTGTTGTGCAAAAGAAGGAATTTCAGTTGTTACCATGATTTTAGGACTAAGTAGCATACTTCCTGTTACCAAAGTAAATGGAGAAACTCCAGACTCTGTGGGGAGACATCTTAAACCTAAAAGTACTATTGGTAAAGAAGCAAGCCAATCATCTTTACGTGCCATCAGAGATACTTTCAATACTCTATGTGATCTTTCAACCATGCCATTGGATTGAGGGTGATATGAAGTGGTACGCAGTCTATGAAATCCAATTATAGAGGAAAGTTGCTGAAATAATGCAGATTCAAATTGAGCACCTCTATCAGTAAAAACATATAATGGCACTCCAAAACGAGATACCCAACCTTTAATAAAAGCAAAAGCAACAGTGGTAGCAGAAATATCTGTGATGGGGATGGCTTCCAACCATCTAGTAGATCTGTCAATACAGGTAAGAACGTATTGTTCTGGTGCTGTAAAAGACTGGCCAGGGACTTTACTAGGAGGGAGAGGACCAACAATATCTAAATGTACAAATTCAAATCTCCCAAAAGGTGCTGTAAAATTTGTAATAGGAGCACGGGTATGGCGGTGCACTTTAACTTGCTGACAAGAAGTACACTCTTTAGTCCAACTTCGAATATCTCGATCCATATTAGGCCAAAAGTACCTAGCTTTGATAAGGCGCAACGTACCTTTGACTCCTGGATGTGAAATGTTATGCATAAGTTGAAATACTGATTTACGACAAGCTAAGGGAAGAAATGGTCTTGGATGGGGTGTTGACACGTCACAATATAAGTCATGATTCTGAATTTTGAACATTTTCAATCTCTCTTTGTAATTAAGAATTTCTGTGTCAGTGGATTGGCTCTCAGCTATACTGGTTAAATCATGTAAGTCCACTGAGACAGAAGATACAGGTAATGGTCTGGAAAGACAATCTGCTACAACATTGTCTGCACCCTTGATATGTACAACATCTGATATATACTCGCTAATTAAAGACCAATATCGTTGCTGTCTATCTGACTTGGCTGTATGAGGATTCTTAAATGCAAAAACAAGGGGTTTATGATCAGTAAATAAAACGGTTTCACGTCCTTCAATTACATGTTTAAATTTTAGTACAGCCAGATACGCAGCAAGCAGTTCTCGGTCAAAAGTAGAATAACACCTCTGAGTTTCTGATAATTTCTTTGAAAAGAATTCAATAGGGACAAATTTACCATCCTGAATTTGGTGTAACGCAGCTCCAGCTGCCACTTGGGAACAATCAGTCACCAGATGCAGTGGAGAATTACACTTACTAGTGAAATATGCAATGGTACAAGCATTGTTAAGTGACTCTTTAGCACTTACAAAGGCAGATTCTGCTTCCGAATTCCATACTAGTTCTTTAGATTTAGGTTGTAATCTAATTAATTCGGTCAAAGGATATACAACATCAGCAAAATGCGGTACCATTTGTCTATAGTAATTGAGCATTCCTATAAACCTACGTAAGGCAGCAGAATCTGCTGGCTTAGGAAAATCAACAATATCTGTCTGTTTATGAGAACCAGGTTTTAAACCATTAGCAGTGATCAAATATCCTAAATATTCTATTTCATTTTTAAAGAATTCACATTTATCAATAGAAATTTTAAGATTATTAGAGCTTAGGATTTCAAATACTATAGACAAATGTTTCTTGTGCTCTTCTGTATTCTCTGAAAATATCAGAATATCATCCAGGTAAATGAATACAAAATCAAGGTTTCTAAATAAATTGTCCATCAAACGCTGAAAAGTGGCAGGGGCATTCCGAAGACCATAAGGCATATATAAATATTCAAATAGCCCAAAGGGTGTGGTTACTGCTGTCTTTTCAACATCTGAAGGATTCATAGGGATCTGGTGATAGGCTTTTAACAAATCAATTTTACTGAATATCTTTTTCTTGTAAAGCTTTAATGACACACTACTAATATGTGGTAAAGGATATTTATCTGGCTTGGTCAAAGTATTAAGTTGCCTAAAATCACCACATACTCTCCACTCTCCTGGCTTAGGTTTAGGAACTAAATGAATGGGTGAAGCCCAAGGTGATTTAGAGGGTTGTACAATACCCATATCCAACAACTGTTTAAATGCTTCCTTGGCAGCAGAATATTTGTCTGGAGCCAACGGACTACATCTAGCAAATGTCGGAGGAGAACTCCCTGTATCTATATAATGAAAAACATTAGAATTCTTGAAAGAATTATTAGGTGTAAGAGGCTTAACACAGGACAAGAGTGAGGGAAAATCTTGGAACAACTGTTGTACAGAATCAGGTAAATAGTTCAAATTATTAATCACATAAGAAACATTATGATTTGCAATATCACCTTTTACAGAACATTGTGTTATATTGTCATGTAAAGTTTTATTCTTACAATCAATAAACAATCCAAAATTGCAAAGAAAATCATTACCTAATAAAGGTGTACATACATCTGCAACAACAAATGTCCAGTTAAATCGACGGCGCAACTGCCGAATATCAAGGTCAAGAATAATTTCACCATAAACTTTTATTGACTCACCAGTGGCCGTAGAAATATTAACTGCTGTTGGCCTTAATAAAATTTCTGAAACATACTTATATGGAATAATGGAGACTGCAGCTCCTGTATCCACAGTGAAGACCATGTCACTACAACCAATTTTGGCTACAACCTGTAGAAGTGGCAGAACAGAAGTGGCCGTAGCTACAATTTTCTCTTCTGTCTGCTTTATTAGTTTTCCGAACTAGGAAAATTCCGTGCGGGCGACGAGGACCTAGATGTTGATGCTGGGGACGGCGCTCTAGAAGAATCCTTCATCTGGATATTTTGAGATTTATTCGGCCATTGGCACCACGGCTTGCACCATTTAGCCCCAGTTCCATAATATAAATGGGCACGACAAACTTTTGGACGTTGATTTTGATGGAAAGGTTGCACTCCTAGGCCTACAGGTGGATTCTTGGAAATTGATACATACTGGGATGTACTAGCTTGACGAGAAACTGACGACTGATCAACAACATTGATGGGTTTAGCACTATTATTATTTAGAGAAAATACAACTAGTTCATCTGCAAGCTTGCCTAAAGCTGGTAAATCCATATTTTGCTGAGAGGCTAAAACTGCCGAAATACTACTGGGAACTGCTTGCAAGAATTTATGTTTCACTAGGTCATCTGTTACTCTTAATTTAGAAGCAGTTCTGCGAATTTCTTCTAAATAAACTGAAGGCTTGCCATGCATTACTGTATTACTTATCAAATCATTGAAAAGTTCAGGCTTGGTCTGTTCAAAAAGATTTGTGAGGTATGCTTTAATTATATCATAGTCTCTCCTATTTAAGGTGTCTTGGGGAACACGTTCTACAACAGTAGGGGGCAAGGCAGATAACACATGGAAAAATTTTGTTTCACTGGATTTCACATTAGCTAAGCCAAATTGAGCTTCAAGAATAGAAAACCACCCTGAAACGCAGGTGTCCATGAATGCAGGGGCTTTCACTGCTATGTGCTTGACAGCACTAGACTTATCATCATCAGAATCGGGCATTGTTTATGACAGCTTATCTTGGAGTACAAATACTGAAAGAAACCTAGGCCTTGCCTACCGGTATGATGCTGAAGAAATTTTGTCACTTAGGCCTATCTTGTCAATCACAAATATCTTGTCACTCCTATATCTTGTCACTCCCATATCTTGTCACTATCTGGTCACTCCGGGGTCACCACTTTGTAGTTCTGTCTGACAAGATATCAAGATTACCACAATATCATTTAAGGTATTGAATTAGGCACAAGTGATCACTTTTCAAGCAACTTTATGTATCGAAAATGAACAGACCAAAAGTCTCACACTACACGAAAAAGGCGGCAATACAGAGTCAGTGTTACCATAAAACAGAAAACCAAAACAATGTACAGTTCGTTATGACAAAATTAAGGGATCACTTTACAACAACAACAAAAATTATTAATAAATAAAGTGAAAATATATATATCAATTAATAAATACATTAATATATAAATAAAGAAGACATATATCATACCACTACAACACTGCAAATAAAGAAAAAAAATACACTATGCCACTACAGTAACACTCTTCTCGCCCAGAAATGATTCTTTGACACAAGTTTCCTGAAGACTTGAAGTGCGAGCTTTCGAAGGCTTCATGCCTCCATCGTCAGGCAAGTGGAGAAGCATTGGTAAATGGGACCCTTTTGGAAAAATATGATTTTTGGGAAGCTCCGCTTTCAGGGGGACAAAATATTTTTCTCCAAGATGAAGTCTTCAAAAGCCAGTGCTTGAAATTTATATATATATATATATATATATATATATATATATATATATATATATATATATATATATATATATATATATATATATATATATATATATATATATATATATATATATATATATATATATATATATATATATATATATATATATATATATATATATATATATATATATATATATATATATATATATATATATATATATATATATATATATATATATATATATATATATATATATACTATATACATATACATATACATATACATATATATATATATATATATACTATATATATATATATATATATATATATATATATATATATATATATATATATATATATATATATATATATATATATATTAATTTTCCATTATTCTAGTATTGTTTTTTTTTTCTTTTTTTTCCTTTTGTTTTAACAAAAGTTTATCTCTTTTTCAAGTTCGACATTTAGAGAGTCATTATATTGTTTACAACATGAATCTGGAGGAGGAGTCCTCATTCATTTTATGATATTTAGTTACTTATCATATTACGTCATTCTTCGATGATATTTGCGGTAATGAAATAAAGAATAGTGGAATTATTGATAAGTAAGGAAGAATTAATGAATCAAGTGTTATACAGTTGGAGTTGAAGATTATCCGAGCAGAGTTTTGCAGGTGGTGGCTTGGATATCATTATTTTTTTTCTAGTATTTCGGGTAATTAGAGCCATGGTTGCCTCATTCGTTATTATAAATGTACAGTTAGGAATGGTTTTCTAGTGTTTTTTCTTTTTAAATATTTAAAGGTTTTCATGTCAACCAATGCTATATACATTAAGTTAGTTAACGGGGTCTGGGGGAATGAAACCCCAGCTTGAATTGTTTTCTCTGATGTTTATTGTTTTGATTATATGCATTTTCTCATCACTCATAAACTTTTTATAGGATTTTTTGTTCTTATTAGTAATTTTAGCATGTTACGTTTTTATTTCACTCAGAAACAGCTAGTTTTTATATTTCTTGCACCCAGAACACCGATTTTCCAATCTCCCCTGCCTATTACGTCTGGCTAGTACAGTGGTAAGACACTAGCTTCACATTCAGGTTAGTGCTGTGGCTGGCACCACATTGGGGGATTGGGCTTGCCCCGGCTGCGAATACCCATTGTATATTGGAAATTAAGATTTTTATTTTATTATTATTATTATTATTATTATTATTATTATTATTATTATTATTATTGATGGATGAAGGAAGTAAACCTATCCCAGAAACCAGCATTTTCTGGAGGAACTTATTGATAATTGATAGTTCTCTAATGGTTTTAGATATTTTTTCAGTGTTTTTTATGTCACTCCCTGGGCGTGTGAAAGTAAGTAATTACTACTGGAAATAGTTATTCTTTGAGATATCCAAATTAAGTTGTTGTTAAAATGGGTACTTCTTTCTTTCCAGGCTACACTTTTAATTGGAGAAAATTATTTTTTGTTCGAGATTTAACTTATTGATGTGCTACTTAAAGATTATATTAGGCTGTAATCGTATTTTGCATTTTTTTAGTGATTCTCAAGCTCCTTTCTTAGCTGTAGGCTCTGGGTGTATGATGCCGTGACCCTTAGAGGCTTCAACTTCCATTTGGCTGAGAAGTGTGTAGTACATAGAATGAGTTTACAAAAGTCTATATGCAACCTACCCCAAGGTAACTACCCGGGTGACTAAAGCCTCTCCCAGGTTTCTATGCCCATTGTGGGACTGGGGTTGGTGTTGGCGGTCTAGGCTCTATTAGTGCTCCTCTTTTGAGTTGGTTGGCCTCTTGTTCTAATTTTCAGCTCCAAAAAGTGAAGACACTGCCACTCATCACCACCCCCAACACTCCAACCCTTACCTCAACAATCATCATGACCTTCTACACCTACCCCTCACCTACACCCCCTCCTGATCCCCTGCAGCAGCACCTAAAACACACTGCACACAACATCAATATTCTAAAATATAACATAGATGGCACAAACGTCAGAAAACAAGTATTCCAGCTCTCCATCAAACAACACAGTATACACTTTGCCATCTTGAAAGAAAAAGCTTCACAGAACACATAAAACATCCACAGTCCATAAATTCACCACCATTAGACAAGACAGGATTATCGCTTTGCTAGTGCACTCATTACCCTGGAACACAAATCCATTAACTTCATAGACACTCTGTCCACACACGAAATCCCTCTTACCCCTACATGATACTACCACAGAAATACAATTTTGTATATTACTGTGCGCTGGCAACACAGACATAACAATTACCTATACATACATGCCCCTCTGAGACTTACTCCATACTTCCTAACAACTACATCCCAAGATTACATTGTGTTACCAATCTCCGAACATCATCCTGGGTGATGACTTCAATGCCAGACAACCACTTGGTTTGTTGATAGCACCAACATGAGAGGAGGGCTGGTAATGCAAAATCAAACTGTAAACCTTTTGCATTCTATATAACACTCATCACTACACATAGTCCTCACCAACCCACTTTCCACCATCACATCCAAATATCACCTGTTCATCAAATCTTTCCCCCATGATATCATAGAGAGTGGTAAAATCCCAAGCTTTAGACCACCTGCCATTCGACATCACCACCAAAGCGAATACCACTCCAGCTGGCCACAGACACGCATACTTCAGTTACAAATTAGCCAACTGGAATAGTTAAAGTATTAAAGCATAACAACTATTAGAAACTAAATAGAACTCCCATCACATACAGAAGTAATGCTGTACACTCCTTTAATACAATAATTAAAAGAGCAGACATAAAACGTATCCCTGGTAGTAAAAAAAAAAATATATATATTCCATTTTCACTCAAGAAATTTAAGACTTCATCAGACATTGCAATACACTGGAACATTTTCCGCCATACCACACACACCACACACTATGCAACAAATGCAAATTCTCACATGAGCAGTGAAAGACTAGAACAACAAACATGAAATTGGAATAATTATCTGCAATTGTTTAATTACAAAGCAAATACCAACAAAATTTACAAAGCACTTAAACAGCATTACACTGTCCAACAGTAATAAAAGACAATTACAGGCTCCCAAAACAACAACAGACGTTATAACCTCAAACAACTTTTATACGACAACGTATAATTTGAAATGTTAATTTCTCCATTAGTCCTGATTTACTCTGTAACTTTAATGTATAAAATTTTTTCCAGTTAATGGTAATATATGAAGTCTTTCAATATGAATAACCAGAGTGGTCCTCTCCGTTTAATGCTGTAGTCAAGCTCGCAAGATATCTCTGCTGTAGATGTCCGTTATGTAATGCAGTATCTCTTGAGGATTCTAAATTGATTAAAAAAGAATATCATTGGTGAGTGTCATTTTATGTTCTTTGCTGATGAGAGAATCATATGTAATAACTGTTCCAGGAACAGTTTGTGGAGGTTGGGCTTCTATTGAATTCCTTTGAGACTTTTTTCTTTATTGTATTGAAGTGTTAACTATACGGTATTAGCATTTTTTTCACACTTTAGCATAGTTTCATCCCATGCTTTACTGCCGTAACATGATACCTAAATCAAATATTTACCACTAGGCAAACATTCACTTTTTTATTGATCACTTTGGGACTTCACATATATTTTGTTTAATTATGTCTGAAGCTAAGGTATTCCCTGATTGCAAAGTTGAAAGCTTCGTAGCAGCCTTAAGCAGCATTTGTTCCAACCTAAAAGCTCATCATTTTAACACCTGCTTTATTGTAGCAAGAAAGGCAGAGGACGATTGTAGCACCATAACATAATAAGGATAATAGAGGAATGAGATTTGACTAAGGTATGCTGATATGAGGACACTGCTAGTTACTCTGAGACCATAGGAACCTCACAAAGTATTTTTCCTACTACAAAAAGACATGTATAGTGTAGTAGGTTTGATCATTACTTTTTCTTATCCTTTGCTCTTTACTTTAACTCCTATAATACTCCATCATCTAAAGACGACAATTTTTGCAACATTCATATACAGTACCAATATTTATTTTCATAGTTAAGTACACTGATGTCAGCTAGCAATATAGAATTAGCTTGGATCTCCACATATAGGGAATTATAGGATCTTTGCCAACAGTCGAAGCATCAGCTGCCTTTGTATTTGTTCAATTAAGATTTCATTTAATGAACTGGAGCACAGTAATTTTAGGTTGCCATACCTTCTAACATATTGATAATTCATATTTAAGCGTTTAATTCTTGAGATTCTGAATTATTACGTGGACAGTAATGAAAATGGATTTTATCAGAATTTTTCATTATTACAGTATAAATTGTTTTTAAATTTCTAATCTTAAGTGCTATAAATTTCTGACATATAAATATAATAGAAAATGTATCCCTTGGAGTCTTTTTGGTATTGTACGTATATTCCATATATATTTGCAAACACTTTGTGATTTTTATTAACCAAATTTGTCCCTTTTTTGGTAGCTTTGTCATCTAAATAATCTCATTTAGTATATTGTTAGATGTCTTTTTGATATATGATATAAGTTCTTGAGCTTAGAATTCAGTTAAGTCAGAAATTCCCATATTACAGCTGTCGTTGTCTTTAGAAAAATTTTCTTAGTTTACATAATTATTATTTTGTATGGTCTTCCACTTAAATTTCTCTTAAATTAGGCTTGGCTACATTAATTTGAGAACTGTTGCATTTACTATAGGTTTAGATATTAATTTTATGATATATTTTAGGTGTTGTGGAAGTAATTTTCCGGTGAATTAATCCATTTTGTACAGCAAGATATACTGTTGTGTTTTCTTGATATACTGTATTCCTGTATATTTGTAATAAATTTGCTTGGCATTAGTGTTGTGAAATTTGAAGTAGATCTTACTAGATCTTTATGTTTTTATTTCCCTATGCTATTAGCTTTATATATATTAGGACTATTTAATTATCCTGTGGAAGACTGGTGATTTGATACTGATTTACAGGATTCATGATATGTCTTCGAGTTTCCTTTAGCAATATATGCAATTGTTAAGGTGATAATAGTGATTAGGAAGTGTTGTAATCAAAGATGCATTTGGCAATGAAATTTAATCATCTTTTCTTTTTCAGAACTGACGAAGAAGAAATACGATTGAGAGATATGACCAGTATGCGTTTTCAAGAAAACAGCGTCTAGCAGGTAGATGTATTGAAGTTGAGAGTTTTACCATACGTAAATTTGAAAGTATAGCCTGACATAGTGTAATTATATGTAACCATCCTCATAAGATAAAAAGACATATGTGATGTGATATATCGAACCATGTGCTTTTAGTTACGCGATGAGCAAATAATTGTGATCTACGAAATTTTATAGTTGGGGTTATGTTTTTAGAGTACAGAAACAAATGGCATTAAATTCTTCCATAGTTAACATCTCAAATTTAGACTGAACAGTGAGAGAGCATTAATATGAAAAACTTAGTATATGACATATGAAACTGAATATAAGATACAAAATTTAGTTCCATTTATTTTATATTATAAAGTACAGTCAAACCTCGGTTTTTGAACTTAATCCGTTCCTAAAAATGGTTCGAAAACCAAAGTAATTTTTCCCCTAGGCTTCAATGTAATGTGGTTCATCCCATTCCTGGACCCCAGTAATAGTTTACTTAAGCCTTCACTTTGAGTATTCCAAGTAGATTTCGTAGACAAAACCACTAAAAATTAATAAATCTACACAAAATTAATAATCATAATACAAATAGATATTATATAATACAAAATTTAGATTCACTCTGTTTAGGGCTAAACAGACGATCAGTATTACTGACAGTATTTCCTGTACTGTCATTATTACTGTCAGTGTGTCCATCATATGGACGTAGTGTCAGTACCTGAAAATGGGGGTCCTTGAAATCCACTTTCAGCTATCAGTATGTGGGTGTGGCTTAAATTAATGATGGTTTGTTCACTGGATTGTCAGTATTATCAGAACTAGGAGGAGGTACAATGTCTGACCAGCATGGGAAAATACTCCTCCAGGAATTTATTTCAGCTTTCCAAGGATTACCAGAGTTATGGGACGTTCGAAGCGAAAACTATATGAAGAAGAGCAAGAAATTGCTTGCATATGAGAAGTTATTGGAGGTATATAAATCACTCAAAGCTGACGCAACTGTAGAGGATGCAAAAAAAAAGATAAATACATTGAGAAGCAACTTTCGAAAGGAGTTGAAAAAAATCCACGACTCTAAAGCGAGTGGTGCTGGCACCGATGACATATATCAGCCGTCCTCATGGGTTTTTTATGAGCTATTATTCTTGAAAGATTTGGAGAAGCCTGTGCAGACAAGAAATTCAATTGAAACAACAGTAGAGGTAATTGTATTTTAATGTTTAAACTATTACATTTACACCATAGCAATGAATTGGCTACATTTTCAATATATATATATATATATATATATATATATATATATATATATATATATATATATATATATATATATATATATATATATATATATATATATATATATATATATATATATATATATATATATATATATATATATATATATATATATATATATGGTGCATATATACAGTGGCCTTGAATAGTGTACTAATTATTACTACTTACGTGAACCCATACTAGCAAACTTGTCTTATTGACAAAACACAGTCAGTGGTTTAAATTTAGTTGTTAGATGACATCAAAAGTGAGAAAAAAGGAAATTAGTTCCCTACAAAGTGATACAGACACTTTTACCTGATTCTTATTATTATGATGTCAAACTACCACTGCTTGTAATCTCATGAAAATTGCATTGATATTATATTTAAGCTGCAAATATATTTTGGCATTGAATTTGTCCTTCATTGCAAAAGTATGAACAAAAGGCATCTCTGATACTTTTTGCATCTGTTGACGGATTATTGATGCATGTCCTTTGCAGCTCCACGAGACAATCCGCTTGTAGGTCGGGGTCGGGACCTTCCACGATTTTACCTGTGTTGTCATGGTCCATACCCCGTTGAGAACAGTACACATGTCCAATCTCTTTAATCATATAATTATGCAAATAACAGCATTCTAATGTATATATTGAAGCTTTATGAGGTGACAGATTAATTGCTTTTTTAAATACTTCAAACTTGCTTACAAGCATTCCAAAACAATTTTCAGCTACACGCCGAGCTCGAGACAATCAATAATTGAATATGCGCTGATTATTTGTTAAATGACAGTGGCCATAGGGTTTCATTAATTGACTGTCTAATGCAAATGCATCATCGGCTACAAACACATAGGGAAACTTATTACTGGTATTTGCCATTGCTGATGGAGGTGGAATATTCAGTTCAGAATGCCGTAGCTTTTGCCCAAACTTTGTGTAATACAGAACTCCACCATCCGATACTCCTCCATTTGCCTCCTACGTCGACCATAATAAACTCATAATTTGCGTTGACAAGACCCAGTAATACGATACTGAAAAAACCTTTATAGTTGTAAAACATTAATCCTGAATGGGCAGGCTTCGTTATGACGATGTGTTTACCACCTAAAGCACCGATGCAGTTTCCATAATAAGGAGATACACACACTGATGAAAATATAGCAACATGATTGTGGTTCAATTATTCTGCTTGAAACAATACATAATTATTTTATATATATATATATATATATATATATATATATATATATATATATATATATATATATATATATATATATATATATATATATATATATATATATATAAATATATAAATATATAAATATATATATATATATATATATATATATATATATATATATATATATATATATATATATATATATATATATATATATATATATGGTATTTTGTATCGGATATATCATTAGTCGACAACGATAAAATAGTAAATACTGTACTATCATGATATTGTTATTATTATTAGTAGTAGTAGTAGTAATAATAAGATAATATTATTCATATTATCATTATTTATATTATCACCATCATCATAATCATCATCATTCCTGAGTTTACATACTAACATAAATTATGAAAATGTTACAGTTGCTGGATGACAACCTGTCGGATGACGGACAAATTTCTGGTGCGAACATTGATGATATGCCACAACGCAAGAAGAGAAAAATTAAGTACAAATCAGATGATCTTCTGAACTTAGCCTGTAATTATCTTCAAAAAGATGATAGCAGTGAGGTAAATACTGCACAAGTTTGGGGTAGCAAATTAAGGAATCTGCCACAAGATCAGAAATTACTGGCTGAGAAATATATTAATGACATCTTATTTGAAGCAGAAATGGGGACGCTGACCAGAAATTCAGTGAAGATAAATGAATGCCGTAATGTAGACATTTTACCAGCATCTCGTCCTATGTCGGCAGCAAGCACCAGCACTAGTCATGATGATGGTGACTCAATGAACCATTCCACAATACAAATGGAACCTTTGACTCAATACTGTATCTGTACTTCCATGAGTTCCAACCACAAGAATATATTGATAATGTAATGTAATACATCTATGTCAAATAAAAAACAAAATTACCATAAGCTAAAATTATAACCCTATTTATAGTTACCTTGATGTAATCCTTGAGAGCAGTAATGATGGCTTCACAGGTTTCCTGCACTATTCCACTGATTGTAGATTTTCCCATTACGCCGGAATAACGCAGCCGGGAAAATGATTCTCCTGTTGCTAAATAGCAGAGAGTAATGGAAAGTCTTTCATTTGCTGAGATGCTCTCCCTCATAACAGTGTCTTTTTTAGTTATGTATGGCCTTACCATATCCAAAAGTTTTTTGTAGGTCTTTTCATCCATCCGGAAATAACTGTGAAAATCAGTCATATCGGTTTTCTTAATTTCATTCAAAAGGTTAAAAATATTACGCTTACCAATCCAGTCTTTGACCAACTTTATACGTTTGCGTCTTTTCTTTAGCCAAAGAATCACAATAATTGCAATGTATGCTTTTCTCTTGTTTCTCATTTCACTTGAAAGCCCAGGGCACAACAATTCGACGCTGGTACACTGGATTACTGACGCCTCAATCAGTATTCTTTAATGGACCTGTGTTCGGTGCGCTGACAGTACTTCACACCAATAGAATAGTGTCAGTATTTTTATTGACAGTAATAATGATCGTCTGTACCCCCCTTTAAGTATATAATGAAATATGATGTCATTTGTTTTGGTGGCCATTTTGTTTTCCCCACTTCCTGGCTGCCATCTTGTTTTGACCGCTGACTTCCTGTCAGCCATCTTGGTAAGTGTGAACCTTTTGGTTGGAAAATGGAAGGCAGTAGTCTCTCTGTGGCCATGCAGGATGGCAGTGCACTGACCAGTCTTCCCAGAATAAATAGAAGATAGCACCATTTTGTTTGTGTTGCGATTCCCAATATATTGTGCGAATCAACATGGTAGCAGAACGTGGTTGGGAAAGGATTTGTGGAAATGAGTATATGCACAAACTTTGTGAAATTAACTGATGATTGGCCAATAGGTTTGCAGGGAAGGCAAATGGTGATTGGAAGGGAATAACCCACCAGCAACTGTAATAATGGCATAAATAGGACTGCCCCCACCTGTGTTCAGTGAAGATTAAAACTATGAAAAATGGAAAGGAGAAATAGAAGCTTGGGAACATGTGTGCAAAATAGACAAAGCAAAAAGAGCTCTCTATGTAGCCTTGTCCCTTCTTGAATGTAGTGAAGTAAGAGACAAAGTGTTTAGTGAGATAGACATTGTGAATTTAAATATTGTACTGAAGATGGTATGAAAACATTGATAGAACACCTAGATAAATGGTACAAGAGGGATGAGTTAATAGTTGCATATGAAGCATGGACTAAATATGATAAAAGAAGTAATGCATTGAAAAAATTTAAATTAAGAATACCTGACTGCATATTGGCCTTTAAGCTGTTGGATTGTGCTGGACTTGACATTAAGGAAAAGAAGATAGTGTTAACAGCAGTGACAGTTAGTGAACCAGATAAAATGTATAAGTTGATGAAGTTGGCTCTTAGAAATTTTTTGGTAGCAGGAAGTTCTTTCAATGGATTCAGCAGCTGCCATTGGTGGTGTCAGTGATATGTCAGCAGTGACTGCTAAGCCAGGGCCAGTTTACAATACTGAGGAAGTTCATATGGTTGGTCGTAGCAGAGGATGCAGTGGAGGTAGAGGTCGTCAGGGTAGATATGGCTTGAGAGGGGTTACCAACAGGAATCCTGTTGATCAGTGAGGAAACGCTCGTAGAGGTTATGTGTGCGGCTCGCTGTTTCCCTTTGCCTCTTTCTGCCCGAAGAATGTGTACCGTATATACTCGTGTAATGTGCGACTTTTGAAGACCTTTTTTTGAAGCTAATTTTAGGGGTGTCATCATACACGAGGTATAAAAATAATATAAGTACTGCTGGCCTTGGCTGCGTTACTGACCAAATTATATATTCATTTACTCTAGTCAAAAAGTACAGCTGTATTGAAAATAAACATGATTTTGATAAAAGCAATGTTTTAACTGTATCCAATAATAATGCATGTAATATTCACATGTTAGTATTGTATTATAAAACACAAACATAGTGAACATTTATAAGAAATTTTGCCGGTCAAGACTACCATCTAGGTCTATGCTTTTCCAAATCTGCTGATTGTGGTAAACTAAAGAATGCAAAAAGGATTTTCTTTTACTTGTTGAAAGAAACAATTATTACTCGAACTATTATTTTTATTTTAGCATACAAAGGTACATAAACATTTATTAGAGTAAAAAGACATGCATAACTTTAATAATTAGTTAAAATTCCTCGAAGTCACTCTCTGTATCGTTAAAGAAGGCTTTGAATTCTTCGTCATCTAGGCAATCATTATATTGATTGTCTTCCAAAGCTTCGATAATTTCATCTTCTACATCTTCGTAAATGGCATCGTCTTCACTTCCGTTCATAGCATTTGGGATGCCACATTTCTAAATGTGTAACTATCAAATTTGTATCTATCTCAGCCCACGATTCTTTCACCAACAAACACAGAAGAGGCAAATCCGGAGCCTTCATCCTCCCCCCCTTTGTAAATGTTTTCTCCCTTTCCAACTTCCATTTATTCCATTTCTTTCGGATGTTGTCTGTAAATGGCTTGTTAATGGATACGTCAAGAGGTTGAACAAGGCTAGTCAAACCACCGGGAATTACCGCTATATCAGTGTTTGTCTCTCGAACAGCTTTTAAAACCGAGTCTAATAGATGTGACCTAAACATATCCCACACAAGTAAACTTTTTTCTTTCCTTAAACCACCTGGACTTGATGCCCAAACTTTCTTTAGCCAAATCTTGCATCCTTCATCGTTTATCCACCCTTTTTTATGTACGTGGATAACGATACCATCCGGGAATTTTTGTTGAGGCTTCAATTTTCGTTTGAAGATAACCATTGGTGAAAGTTTCGTTCCATCTGCCATACATGTTAAAACAACCGTAAAATGTGTTCTTTCATGCCTTGTAGTTTTAATTAAAATACTTTTCTCTCCCATTTTATTTACTGTCGAGTTTGAGAGCATATCAAAGTTTAATGAAGTTTCATCCATGTTGCCAATGCACAATAATTTATAGTTATTAGCTTTGCGATGTTTGTTTACAAAGGATAGGAAGTTATTGATTTTTTCTTCTAGGTCTTTAGGCAGTTTTTGCCAATTTTGGTTTTTCTTCTTAGGATGAAGTTGTTCCTTTTCATAAATCGAATGCACCATC
>JAXCGZ010023400.1:0-27500 GCA_037179515.1 Halocaridina rubra
TGCAGATACAGCTGCAGTTGAAGAATATGTAAAGAGCGACTTCAAGAAAATTATCGCTGAGGGCAAATATGCTCCTGAGCAGGTCTTTCACATGGATGAGACTGGGTTATTTTGGAAGAGAATGCCGTTTCACACTTTTCTCTTCAAGGATGAAGCTAAAGCCCAGGGATTTAATGTGCACAAAGCCCGCGTTACCCTCGTCATGTGCGGGAATGCTGCAGGCTTCATGTTAAAGCCCGGGCTTATCTACAAGTCTAAGAACCCTAGGGCTTTAAAGAACAAAAACAAGAATCTCCTGCCAGTGTATTGGATGCATAACCCTAAGGCCTGGATCACGAAAAGCCTCACATCGGACAGGTTTCACCAATGCCTTATCCTTCAGGTCAAAGTTTATCTTAAGGAGAAGGGCCTTGAACTTAAAGTCCTTCTTTTGATGGCTAATGCTGGTGGCCACACAATTGATCTCCAATATGACAGTGTTCAAGTAGAGTTCCTGCCACCGAATACGACATCACTGATTCAGACTATGGATCAAGGTGTTATTCGTGCATTCAAGTCCCTCTACACACAAAATGCCCTGGCGAACCTGGTTGACTCCATGGATGCGGAGAGAGAATTCGCACTGAAGACGCACTGGCATAACTACATAACTGCTACATGCCTTCAAAATATTCAGAATGCAATCAGAGATAAAGCTGGCCACAATCAATGCCAGCTGCAAGAAATTGTGGCCCAAAGTCATCTACAACTACAAGGGATTCGCTCCTGACAAAGTCCATAACTCGGCAGTTGCGAAAGCTGTGAAGTTGGCTGCATTTCTAGAAGAAGAAGGCTTTAAAGACATGACTCACGAAGATGTGAATGAACTGATTGACTGCCACTCGCAGCTTTTGAATGATTAAGACTTGGAGGAAATGACAAAATCAGTGAGCAATGAAGAGGAAGAACAACAACCAGAGAAAACGCACGAAGAAGATGAAGAACCTGGCCTTACACTCGAACGTCTGGCAGCCATGTATAACATGGCCAAAGAACTGCAACAACTGTCGCAGGAGCATGACGATAATATTATCGACGATGCCATGACTCCTTACATGACCATCTTCGCACAATAGAAGAAACAGCAACAGCAACTCCCTATTACCATGTTCTTCTCTCGCAAAAAGCAGCTGCAAAGCTGTCATCGGCTGTGAAGTATTTGGCTGCGGAGTATGTACACGTCATCATCACCTCATTCACGGTAAGCTTACCTATCACGTTCATATAAATTTACGCTTGCACGCTGTTATTAATAAAGTAAAAGTTAATTTGTTAACAGCACAGGGAGAGATTATACAGTAAAAGTAAAAATAAATGTAAAATACCTATGTATATATGGTGCTCCTGCTTCGCAGATTTTCACCTATCACGGCCGGTCCCGGAACCGAACCCCCGCGATAAACGAGGGAGCACTGTATATATATATGCGCGTCATAAAAATTATGGGCATGATAACTTATAGTTGTCCTAAGGCATTAGCAGAGGTATAGTCAGGTCAAGAGTACACTTTTTAATAGCATTGTGAAATAGTGAGTGATGAATTCAACTTTTAAGAGACGAACTTTAATTTGTTATAGAGGATGTGCCGTATTTTTACTATGCCGAAGAAAATTTTCGCGGAGACTGACACAGAAGAGATACAAGTAATGATAACGGTGTGTTAAAATGCACATATGAGTAGATTTGCCGATGTGAGTAGTTCGAGATATAGGTGTGATTAAGGAACTGGCCAGTCAAGTCACTATCCCTGTGAAACGTACATTTGAATAAGAACATGAGAACACTCAAGGTAATAGCGTTAAGACTTAAAAGGTAAGAGGGTAGAATATAAGGGTGATGGGCTGAGAAGTGAATAAGCCACTCATTGCAAATGACAATGCCCTGTGTTGACTACTTCAGAAGCAAATACAACAAAATGAGTAACCGACTACAGAGTGGGAGAAGGTTCCAGCAGTTTGTAGTACTGAGTAAACTGAGAATGGAGAGTTTTATCTGCAATGATGACCTTTACTAGATTACTGAGAGAATTGTTGCTATTACAACAATGCAAGTTATTCAGAAAAGAACAACAAATGGAAGGGTCTGCTTTGGAGGGATTAGGATTCCAGTCACATATCTTAAGGGTTAGCAGAGTATATGGAAACCAAAGTCAGGGAAAATATGGCTCTTTAGTGGTTTTCATCACCAAGGCTCATGATGAAAGTTTACAGGCAAAAGTTTATGGAACGCTGTTTGTAGAGGCAAATCAACAAGATGAAGTGAGCAAAGATTTGTGTAAAGGCCTTGACATTCAAGAAACTGAAAGGCCCATTAGCGATATGATGACATTTCATTTGGAATATGATCTAGATCAATTTCTTTTTAAGAAGTTTGGGTAAATCAAGGAAACACATCATTTGCTCCATTATTCAGGATGTACAGACAGCAGAAGAGTGATCAAGAAAGCAAAAGAATTGGTATACAAATTTACTGTTTATTTATTTATGTGGCAACCCTATTAGATTTGTAGAAAAATAGTGTCAAAAAACAATCAAAATTATCATAATTAATAAAGAAAACAAACTTCATACTCAGAGCTGGAACTTATTTCCAGGTCAAAATAAGAATTTTCCTTCCTAAACAGCTAAATATTTGTTCTTGTTCAGTCTTCCAAAAACCAATATGCTTTTTCTAGCCCAAAAAGTGACACTGTTAAATTCTTTGGTACTTAATGTTTGTAAATATAATTCTTAAAACATATGCAGCTTCATATTAAGAAATATTTCTTAGTTCGACTTTTAAAGTACATTGGCTATGTATTCATCAATCATAATGAAACATATTGAACACTCTAACATATATATTTTCTCTCAACCGATATGCAATAAAAATTTAGTTCATAATCTTCTATTCCAGTAAAGAAATGTACTGGTCTCTGAAATAGCGGTTACCCGTAAGTTTCCTATATCCTATATTTTAGAACTTGTAAAATTCATTGTGATTCATTTTTCTTGCCATTCAATAGAGGCTACTTACTTGAAGCCTTACAGCTCTAAGCCTACTGTCGTTGGTCTTCACCCTTTTGAGGACTCTGTCAATGTCATCTACCACTGACATCATACATCAATGTTTTACAAAAGGCAGAATACTGAAATTTTCACTCAAATCTCTGACAAGCTACGACATCTATGTTCCTATAGTACTGCTGTGGCTTCCCTTTCGTAAAAACTGCCCAGCCAAAGTTTTCAACTGTAAAATACATAGCCAATTTTTTACAGAACAAGTCAGAAGGGATGCCACAATTGCATCAAAACAGCAAAGGCCAGCAGAGTTTCAACATCCTCTGCACATCTCCATTTTTTAAGCAGCTGGTTTACAGCATGAAATTCATTGAGGAAGGACTGTCTAGCCTTCCGCCCATCTTCTAGCCTCCTCCCACAATGTTGTTGCTGTTGATGTTTTCCATTTTATGTGTCACATATAAATCCTAATTCACAAGGGGGTGGACACAAGACAGGATGGCTGGAGGATTAAGGAGAGGCAGTAAATTCTCTTCTGCCACTTATAAGAACTTACTGTGTCTGGTCCAGTGAAGTTTCTCATTCTATGGAACATTTTGTTGATAACATTCTGATCATGACAAATATAGTAGGAGTTATTGCTGACATGGTATCCATATGTCTTGTAGATATCTTGTAATTTGTTATACAGTGTCATGTTATGCTCCAAGGCTAGGTACGTTGCCATTTCTGCTAGACGCATAGCAGCAGATACTCCATCTTTGTCTAACACCTATGGAACAATATCAACAGTTCAGTTTTCATATATATTCTTAAGGGAAGTTAGTACTGTACATAATATGCATATTGCATATGTATGAATTTAGTATATATCATCATACTATTCCTCTATGTGCAGTATACTAAATGAAAAATATTTAACATACTTTGGAAGGAATGTGTTTTCTAATATTACACATCAATTTCTGTCTTTTACATGTTTACAAGCACTCCTTACCAAATGAATGACAGCTAAGTAATACAGATTATTAGATTTATTGTCAATTAAGTCTAAATAATCGGTCTAATAATAACTCTAACACCAGTACACAATATTACTGCAGCCTCTCGAAGAGGAGCAAAAAAAAAAAAAAAAAAAAAAAAAAAAAAAAAAAAAAATCAGCTAAAAACATATAATATACAAATCTGAAGTCCAAGTACATTTTACATAAAATACCAAATATGATGTTAATATATGCCATCATCACCATAAATCAAACATATTTTTCTAAGCAAGTACTGTATGGCACTACTTACCTGTGACCCATTCATAAACCCAATGGCTTCTTCAAATGCAAAAAGCACAGTCTTGCCCTGGTTGATGAGATCATATGATGCATTGCCCATCCACTTAAATCCAGTCAAAGTTTCCTTAAAAATTATGTAAATGGATACATAAATATTCTCTTAGAATATACAATGATGAAGTTTTTCCAACTATCAATATAAATTCAGGTGTGATTTTTCCAAGTGTAGAAAATACAGTCTCGTATACCATCAATATTTAAAAAATTAGTCTATGAATTTCATGATAATAAAAAACCTTCCTGGCAACAAAATGGTGACACCTTACAACAAAATTGAATCCCTCCTTCTTTGCAATGGCCTTCAATATCTTAGAAGATACTGTAGATGCAACCATGTAACAGTCATTAGGCGAGATATTGGGGGTCAGCTGACGACTTCGAAACCAAGCCCACCAACCCAAGAGGGCACCCTCCTCGTTACCAGTAAACACTTTCCATTCACCACTTTTTATAGAAAATACACAGATTCGAAGAATTTAGACAATACAAAATAATAATTTTGTATTATTATTATTATTATCATTATTATTATTTATTATTCTTATCCAAATTCTTATTATTATTATCATTATTATTATTATTATTATTATTATTACGGGCCCCTGCTGATTTCATTTGGATATGGCGTCATCTGAAAAATAATTACAGTATACTTCAAGATGAAAAACAGGAATTTTGTCAATGTATTCCCTATCAGTTGTACGAAACAGCTCAAATGCATAGGACTGTAAGAGTAAGCAATTTCTACATTCGCATTTCTTTTCATTTTTAAATGTTGAATAAAACTGACAATATATATAATGATAGAAAATAATAAAGCTCTGCTGGTACCCTACTAATTATGGAAGGGATATGGTGTCCATTAAAAAAAAAAATTAAGATTACAGTATACAAAACCTCAAAACAAGATCGTGGGCTACAAAAGAGAGACTGCATGCATACTTTCATTCAATCCCTTGTTACTCTACTGAGCAAAAAGCTCTAAGCAACTCTTAGAGCCATTGCTACTTTCTCTATCATGTCTTACAATTACCTGTATTGTAAATGCACCTTGTAAGGAATAAGCAGTGACCACCTTTGAAATTAAACTGCAATGATGTCATTCAGTTTTAAAAAATTTAATATGACATTCAATAAACCACTCCAAAGTGAAGAAATTATTCCCCTTTCATATAATGGATATTTAGGACCTACAGCCTCGGCTCAGATTAAAAAATACTTTAATATAGGATTTGTATTGCTAAGTGCATTCACTTTAACCTACAAAGTTGCACAACTTGCAAATTTCAACAATTTTCCTCCTTTACACTTGCAACTGCCTTTCTAAGATCTTTGATATGCTTAAAACACTTCAGATATTGTAGCACTTTAAACAAGAATATAGCACACAGTAAATGCAGTGGCTTTCACAGAATTCCTTTGCTAAGCAAATGTTGGTTTAGATAAAAAAAAAACTTTTTTCTATAATCAAAACGTTTCTGCAATGTACACCAGGCGTAAAATTCTATTACCAAATCATTAGTATGACGTGAAAGAATAATGGAGAAAAACTTCAGATAATAGAATCATAACTATGGGTCTTACTTTTTGAGTTTCTCTGCCACTGCAAGTCTATCAGCATCAGGGTCATTAGCTAGAATGACTGTGGAATTGTTTTCATTGGCAGTTTTAAAGGACAGATCTAGAGCACTCTTTCCTTCTTCTGGATTTGGGAATCTCACAGTAGGAAATTCAGGATCAGGTACCATTTGTTCTTTGACTGGAATCAGTTGCTGAAAAATAATTTTTTTTCGGTAGTTACATGTAACAGAAAATGCTAATAGTCAATTACATATACAGTATAAGGTGTACATTGGTAATAATTAAGAAATCTATGATGCCTATAATTTTATTTATTAATATTCCAAGATAATGGGACTTAGATAACAAAATGAAGAAGTTTCTTCAACAGAAAAGTATAAACTGTGGAATGCAAAGCCCGAGGAGTGAACCAAACAAGCAAGACAATCACAGAATGAACGATTCATATTCCATCATGCCTCAATACCATGCTGTAGATAACAGGAAAGGACTGGCTATCCCTCCCATCTGAATCTCTTTTTATTACAAAGGACAGACCATATTATTTGCACAGTCTCAAGAAAGGACAGTATCCCCTTTCTAGTATTTCATGACACCCATGTTAGAAGGCAGAACCAATGGTTCTCTCCATTTCCAGCATAAAAGAAAATGGCCCAGCTAGGGGATTGTGGAAATACGTCACCTATCACACTCCTCTCAGATGCAATCATAATTTTCAGTTCACATTTCCTATTTTAATATAGGGCTTTGGAACACAGAATCCATTACTTATCTCACATATGAAAAGTGAAAAATCATCATGTCAATGAGTAATATAATTTAACTATCTGGAGTTTTCAAAAGCCACTTCAGGTGGATGAGAATTAGGGTAGGCTGCTTACATAGTAACAGATGAGGGAAGGACAATAGTTTTAACTCTCCATGAGCTGGGGGTATTGATCACCACCGTAATCTTGTGGCTAAAATTATTAGTTCCGTTTCATTTTCAAGAGAAACTTCTGTAACTCAAGCTTTCCCCTTCTAATTCGTTTTGATGGTTCTGTAGCTTCTACTGACAAAGCTCATTTCCTTAGCTCTCATTTTTCTGCCAACTCTTCTGTAAGCGATTCCAGAGCACCAGTTTCTTGTACTTTACTCCTCCCTAACCCAATGCCCTCCCTTATTCTTTCTTCACGCAAAGTCCATAAGGTTCTTCGCTCTCTAAAGACAAACATGGCATCCGGAACTGATGGTATCCCTGTCAGGTTTCTTAAAGATGAACTGGCTCCTGTGCCTTGCTGTCTTTGTTGCCTCATTGTCTCAACAAGCATCTATCCTTCATCTTGGATGCATGCTCTCGTTAAACTTGTTCCTAAGAAGGGCGACTGCTCCATTCCTTCCAACTTCCAACCTACTGCCCTGACCTCTGCTATTGCTAAAGTATCCAAAACTTTGCTAATTTCTTATTTCTTGAAACATCTTGAATCTAACTTGCTTATTTCCAATCACCAGTTAAGCATCTTCAAGGCAAGATACACTGGTGACCTCCTGTCCTATGTTACTCATGTATGGTCATCTTCTCTGACAAACTTAGGGGAATCTTTTGTAGTCGACCTTGATCTCTGTAAGGCTTTTGATGGAGTCTGGCCTAAGTCCCTGCTTATGGCTTTACCCCTTCTCTCTGTTCTCTGATTTCCATTTTCTTTCTGACCATTTTATATCTGTGGTTGTTAACAGCGCAACATCTAGCTCATCCCCTGTTATCAGCGGTGTTCCACAGAGCTCTGTTCTTTAACCTATTCTGTTTCTTCTCTTTATCAACGATCCTCTTCAGTACCCATCCTTATCTCTTCTCCACGCCTTTGCTGACAATTCTACGTTTCATATATCTTCTGCCTTCTCTTCACAACCTTTATCTGCTACTCGTAATAAGTATCGTATCACTTTTTCTTCTACTCTCAACTCCAATTTGTAGAGGGAATTTGAGTGGGGCACTCACTATTTAGTTAAATTTAATGCCTCCAAGACACAATTTCTGGCTATCTTTTTATCATGTACGCCTCCTTATAGCCCTGTCTTCAAAATTAACGAAATTTACCCAGTTAATTCTATTAACATATTAGGAATTCAGATAGCCTCTAACTTGTTATGGAGCAATCACATAATTCAAATTTATAAATCTGCATCCAAAAATTTGGGGGTTTTCCTTTGTTTTCGTCATTACTTTTCCTCTTTCCAGTAACTTCAAATCTATAAAGATCTTATCCAGCCATGCTTAGAATACCGCTCACATATCTGGGGTACTTCTTCTTATACTTATCTCCTTGATAGGGTTAAATGTAAGGCAATCAGACTCATCAATGACCCTTCTATAACTTTTAATCTGAATTCTCTTTCTCTTGGCTATAAGGTATCATCCCCTTCTCTTTTCTATCACTACTACTTCCACTGCTGCTCTGATGAGTTGGCCAGTTGCATCTCTCCCCAACTGCCGAGGCCGAATGACACTCATCAAGTGGCCTCATCTCACAAGTACTGTGTGGAGATTTGTAGCTCGTGGATTCTTTGGTGTAACGACCGCTTCTTCACATCCATTTCCTGACTTTGGAACTCTCTTCCTCCTAGGTTCTCTCCTAATTCTTATAGCCTATCTTCCTTCAAGAAGAGGATCTATAGTCAACTAAGGGCCTAATCCTATCATATCTCTAGATCCTCAATACCTTGACTATTATTTTAGTCTGTCTTTTTCCTATTGTGTATCATTCCCTTATTTCTGAAATGTCCTTAACCTTATACTTTTTTTTTCAAGTTATCTTCGTGCAACGGCCAAATGAGGGCAATTTTCTTGTCTGACCCGGTGTCACACATAAAAAAAACTAATTCTGAGTGCAGCAGTAATAACCCTGGGGATACTCTTTAACAGGATGCATAGAGACACAGCAAAACTATTTTTCATTTAGCTTTATAATAGAGAAAATGTGTTTCCTCATTGTAAAACATCAATAACGAAGAAGCAACCAAAGCAAAAAGTGTGATTAACTGAGGTATTACAGTTAAAATTGGAATGCTATACTTTCAGCAACATCAAATTAAATTTACCTTAAAGTTACAGACTCTGAATGCTTCCACCATGTAGTCGTGCGACACTCCATGCATAGCTGTGACGGTAAAATTTATGGGCGAGTCTATATTTTTTTCCTTCTGGAGCATGGAATCTGCTAGAGCCTTAAAATATTTTTCTGATACTTCTTCCAATGGATTACATAAGCCTTGGTTTGCAAGGGCTTTTTCTATATCCCAAGCATTTTCCCAAGGTTTCAGATTTTCTTCAATACTCCTCTGAATTCCTTTATCATGAGGTGGAATAATCTGTAGAAATATAAAATATAACATGCTCAGCATTAAAAAAATAAAATATATTTCTGAGTTTTGTTTTCTGCAAGAAGAGTATATTGAAAACAAGGTACCGTATATTTCGGTGTATAAGTCGGCCTACAGATAAGTCGACCCAAAAATGAGTAATTTTTTATGATTTTTGCTAATATCTGAGGTATAGGTCGACCTCTAATGTTATCCTAGATGATGTTATTTAGCATTTCTGTGGTCAAAAAAGGGTTGGTGTGAACACACTTATACCGTAAATTGTTTTGTTTCGTCAGCGATCAGCTGATCGGAAATTTTACAAATGGCTGCATGATGTTTACATTGTTATGGTCTTTTTCCTTTGATTAATAGCATTTTGTGGAATTTTAAGGTAATGGTAGCTCTAATACATTATTAGTGTCGAATCAGAATGTGAATTGATTAAAATACAAGTATTTACATTAGTAGCTACATGTATTTACATCGATAGTTACCGCACCGAGGCTGTCGTCGGTATTAGCCTAAGGTTAGGTCTGATTTCCTGCACCAATATGTCACAAGATTTCAAGGTTTGCTTTTTGTGATTGCTATATAAGTCGACCCTCAATTTTGGGCTGATTTTGGGGGGCTAAAACCGACTTATACACCGAAATATACGGTAATTAGCTATAAAAATATTTCCAACTAGGAATTCAATTCTAGATACAAACAGCTGAAGAGGGTTCTGTAATACAAAAATAAATATCGTTTGCAGCTCCAAAAATCATACAAAATGCACAACAGCATACCTGCGCACCATTTTGCCAGTATACTTTATATCCATTATCTTCTTTTGGGTTGTGAGAAGCGGTAACCATGATACCAGCAGCAGCTCCTAATTCTACTACAGAAAACGGTACAAAGGGAGTCGGTACTATTCTTCCTAGAAGATACACATTTATTCCAGCATTAAGGAAAGCTGCAGCAGCCAATCTTGCAAATCTGGAAATCCAAAATTTTCATATTAAAGAGAATTCATCTACAAAGTTGAATGTAGGTGCATATGTGCCAAAAAATTATGACAATCCTTCATTAATATATATAAAACACACTTGAATATTCAAGAATATCTAAATAGATGCTCTTACATTGTACAAGAACACTTCAGAACACTGGTTTGTCTAGCATAAGAAAGTCAATTTTAACTATACTGTAGTTCCATTTCTTCTATGTTATGATACTAGAACATCCATACAACGATGGGAATATATTATTACAGTAATACAGCTGCTAAATATCTTGACATACGAGAAAACTGAAAACAATAGTTTAAAACCTTTCCCACATTACTTCAATCGACTATTAATCTTATATTAGTATCTTTACATGAAGCTGTGTACACAGACACTCCCAATGATAGATTTTTTTAATGCCCACATCGAAAATATGACCAACAATGACCTGTCGTCATTTTATTTTTTGAGTTGAGAGAATATCCTAAAACATGATGTGTTCCACTATAAAAAGTATCCTTACAGAATAACTTTAAGAACTGTACTCAAGGATCATGAATGTTCCCAAACAGAAGCATTTCTGCGCACGCTAATATATAGCTGAATTAATATAAAGATATTTTATAGTATTATAGCTTACATATATTTTATTGTACTGTAATGTATGAAACATTATAAAGGGTAGAATAAACAGTTTCTCTTCACCTAACCCTGCTTTAAGGGTACTTTAAAAAAGAAACATAACAGAGGACGTATTTTCAATAACGCTGCTACAGTAAGAGAGATAAAAGCAATAGTGAAAAAAATGCCGAGTACATTTCTATCAAGTTAGAAAAATAATTTATATTCAAGCATTAATTACAATATTACTTTTCATTGGGTACATGCTGAGGATTTTCCAAATAAAAATAATTTAAGTATAAAATTAAAACTTTATTTCTCATTAAGTACATACTGAGGTTTTACTGCTATCAGATCATAAAAAGCTATAGAAATTTTGCAGTTTTTTCAAATACCCTACTTTAGGAAATCTAGTATAATGAAACAAAAATTATAAATAAAAAAAAGCATGATTTTACCTCTAGAATGTTAAAACGTTTCTAGATCATATGAACAAATCGCTACATAAAAAAGTTAACATATCTTCATATACTCATCAATCAAGTATCAATACGGAACATGAAAAAATTTACAAACCTTCAAGTGCAATATAATGATTTAGAATTTTTCACAATCACCAAGCATGTGGTGCAGTGTATATCACAAATATTAATAGATATACATTCTTTAAGACCTATGAGGCGAATATTAAACTGGCAACTCTCCTCCTACTATTGAGAATTCTGTCACGAATATTTTCATACATGAGGGTTAAAAAACAAATTTATTGTTTTTCAAATCAAATCAAGCGGAAAAAGTTTAATGAACATAGAGTATACATCTAACTGATTATTATATGCAGCAATGATTGTCATTACTTGTTCACTGATAACAAATATTACATTATTTTCAATGGAAACTGAGCAAATGATGTACGGAGATATTGAGAGCTAATAAGCAAGATAAAGGTTAAAGAATACACAATAGACAAGTGAAAGGTGTCTTGATGTAGGAGTGAATAATACATTCAGAATAAAATGAAAACACAAATATGCTTGCAAAATACTGCACTTAGCAATATTATGTATTAGCATTAAGCAAGAGCATGATATAAGTATAGAAACTCCTTTTGGTTCATTTGTTAAAATTCCTATGTGCTTTATAGCTGCTGTACTTTTGTCCTAGAAATATTTTAAATCAAGCACTCGAGGATATCTCTTCAGCATTGGCAATTCATATCTATAATGGTGAAGGAGTAATTCGTCACACATCAGAGATAGTTTAACACGTGGAACATAGTTCCAATACAGAGGCAATGAAATATTGAATCCCTACACTGTAATGGAAGAACTTGCCATGACTGTGACATTAGGACTCTCAGCTATAAATATTTGATAAAGTGAGAAAAATGTAAAACTGTATACAGTATAATATGAAGGTGGTGTGAATTACTTCTCAGGGTAGACATCATGATTATCTGTGAGGGTGTCTGATAAGTAGAATCTATCAGATATTAGTCTTATTAGACTATTCCCAAAGTTAATGGCCGAAGAATTCAAACTGATCACAAGAGAAATGTTAACCATGCTAGGTTATATACCATGAATGTAAACAAATGACATTTCAACTGAAAATGAGATACCATAAAAAAAAGAGCATCTCATCACTGATACCTTGGAATTTTTTTTTTAAGAAGTGAATGGCTGTTCACTAATATTAACATGAGGTACAGTAATGCCAGTAGAGTAGCACACACACTGTCTAAACAATGTATGAAGGAGGAGAGTAGCATCCGTCTCTTAAGGTTTGATCTGCTTTCTTTTTCCATTTATAAACTGTGGGATAACACCTTCGAAAGGAGAATTCACAGAGAAAGTTAAAAGACATTCCATTAGTTTTAAGTGTAATTAAAGGTTGTTCCAAAAGTCCTGGCATCCGTCACGAGATATTAATTGAGAGATGACATATTTCTCATGCTGCAAAACTGTTCACTAGCAAAAGAAAAAGCTTGACACATTCTTGAATGATACCTGATATAGAGATTGTTTAAATAAGCCAATAGTGTCGTTCTCAACAAGACATTCGCAAGAATTTCTATTGCCTAAGGTAAGGAACTGAAGTCAGAGGCAAAGACCAATTCTCAGGACTGGAGTACTCGAACCTTCACAATTGCTAACATTAGATCAATTTGAGGAAGGTCTTTTTTTTCTGCTAGGTGTACTACTGTTGCAAACTAGAATTGTAACACAACCAACTCACTTGTCTAAGAAAAACTAAATTGTAACACAACCAACTCACTTGTCTATAGAGAAGTTAAAATACACTGATAAACTGACATATTTAGTGTCAAATTCTATTTCTGGTAAGTGTTACACTGAGGGTCCAGACATTGAAAAGGAGAGTAAAGAAACAATATTTTATATTAATCATTACCTTTTACAGTCTTGTTAGAACTAACCCTTTGACAAGGAAACATGTTTCCTCGGTGAATCACCCAACTAGCCATTAGTCTAGGCTTTCTAGCTTTAAGTTCAGAACTTTCCTCATTCATATGTAAACAAAAATATCCAGGGGTAATATTAAAAAAATGCTGTTTCAACCTCCACTACCGTAACCCAGAATCTGATAGAGATAAATTATGCATGGGGATACTGAGAGTAAGTCTCTCTAATTTACATAATAGTAGTCATTTTGAAGGATGAAAAAGGAAAACACTTGATCAAAGTAGCAAGATCAAGAATAGCTTGTGGAATTGAAGTCTTTCATCACTAAAGGATGAAGTTCGGAGTGCCAGAACCTTGGTCACTTCTATTGCCTTGCTTGTCGCGTAGGTCAATTTGAACGCCCTAAGAATACGAGCTGATCAGTATAAAGATCTTCAAGATTTTGGAATAAGGAGTAAACAATTCCACATGGATATTATTACGACAGTATTATACCCTGCCCATCTGAACCACTGGTCAACAAAAAAATTAAAGGGTGACCTCCCACTTTCACTACAATTAAAAATTCTTTATACTGCCGTTTTGGTTAGAGGTTCTTGAATTGAAAAGGGATGAAAAAGCCAGAGACCCAGTTCTATCTCCTCCTTGCCTGAAACCTGCAATTGTTTGAAGTTTTGGACGAGAGAGTACTAACCTTCTCATCAATACTTCTCTAATCACAAACTTCATGCGCACCAATGATCTACAAGAGAATACTACCTACTACTGGTATGTAATGAAAAAATTCTTTCTCTGGTTTATCAGAGGAGGGGTCTTTGGATGTGAACTGAATGAACAGGGCAAATGACCTAAATTCCTCCATTATACGATTGGAAAGTTTGTACCTTATATACTTCAAAAACAAAGAGTTAATGGCTGCAAGAACCTTTGAGGCCCTGAGGAGGGAGTAACCTACTCCAAAAGAAACCCTCCTTTGCAACCTTATATGCCAAGCCCTATCTGACGATTACTCTACCAAGGCAAGAACATCTCTATTTAGATATCAACAAAACTTCTTTTTACTGGGTATTGCAGTGGAGGCAGACACAAGCCCAATCCCTTGCCTCTCCCTTTGCATTTGGGTATGAAAGACTGCCGAGTACAAGTGACCGAAAACTTAACCCTTCATCCTATACTTATTGTTTATTCAAGAGAATGGAGCAAATAACTACATACCGATAAACAGTGTAATTACTATTCTGGCAAGATTGTCCAACTGAGCAAGTCCATTGATATGGAGCCTACCAATAATATGAAGCCCACCTTGAGGGTCGGCTCTTTTTCCTTAGCCACGAGCACAAAGATATTAATACCAAAAGGGTAAAAATGGCTCATATAAGCTGATTTGAAATTGACTGGAAACCAAGCTTTGTGGTAAAGTTTCAATATACAGTACTTTTCATAGCTCTCTCTGAGAGTAATACTAAGAGGTCTTGTTAGTAAATTGAGATGACACGTGACAGATCAACATCAAAGATATAACTTAGATTACATGTGAAAGATCAACATCAGAACTATAACTAAGAATTTTGAGCCACTGTACGTATATCCAAATAGCAGTCATAGCCTAAAAAACCCTATTAATTGCCCTCCTCATAGCTTGCTTTCTAAAGATGATGATAAGAAGATCGTAAGAATGCTCCGGTATATTCAGAGAATGCCAACAATTATCTGATGGTAAAACAGGTGGTCCTTTATTGTAGTCCATTTTATTTCAATTTGTAAAAGGATTACTTCATTATGTAATGAGCATTAAGTATTTGCTATACAGCTAGTTCAAAAACTCCTCTCCTTGGGAAGAAGGAATATGGTATGATTCTGAGGAAAATTACATCATCTCTCAAAAACTACCCTGGTAGTGAGTGTAACAGACAAGGGGGCGGTAAAGTTAGACTATACAGCAATAGCCCCCTTCATGCTAAGCACAACAACGATAATTATCAAAACTATTAGTGGCAAAATAAGAAATATCAATTAATACTGTAAAACATACGAGTTCGGTGATAAATCCTAATAATTTGTCAGTATCTGTTTCCAAATTTACATTCTTAACTAAGTTGTAAGAATTCCATCACTGTCATTTATACTGAGATACTTATGCAAAAACTGGAAGCCATGGAGGGTAGGATTCACAGAAAAACATGATAGAAATTATGATACTAGCAAGGATTAATAACGTGATACTGCATCACAGGACGATAATAATTTTCAAGTAGAAAATCGTTCATTAGCTAAAAGGAAAGAGCAAAGAATTAATAGCATAAATTAAAAAACAATGTAAATAGTAATATGAGAATCCAACTATAAGAGAAGTAGTAATAAAAACTACAATAAAATATAAAATAAAGTTATTAAAGCAAGCGCATATGAAAAATATATGAAAAGTAAAGGGAAAAATATCAAAATGAAAAGAAAAAGAAAACTTTATATTTTTAATGTATCAACCTTCAGTATGGCTGCCACTTGTAGGGAAACTAGATGTTACATGAGCAAATGACGCAGGAAAAAAAAATTGCTACAATTAAAAGGCCTAAATATTACTAACAAGGCAATGAAAAGGACAATCATCAACAGAAACTGACGTAAATGTTTAAAGAGAGGTAAGGGATAAAAATATAAGTACATGGAGGCCAATCTGACACCAATATTTAATAAACAGGTGAAAAACTAATGATGTCATGGAGATGAGGGGATGGATTACATGGCACTGCATCTGAATCGGGAAAACACGGTGATGCTAGCCTACAAATGAACTCAAGGTTTAATAAATTAGAGCTATTGTTAATACCAGAAGGGAGGTTTCCAGTAGTGATGTCTACACTCATGAATATCAGAAAGGAAAAGACATAAAAATGTCGGCTAAGACATACCTGTGACTATTGTGCCGACTGTCGTACCCAATAACAATGCCTCTAGTCTTTGCTTCAGGATTTACTTCATTGAGGTATTGTCCAAATCCCTGAAAAGAAAAACTGCAATTTAGCAACTATCATTAAGCATCAGTATTATAATCTAGCGAAAAAATGCTTTTCTGCTTATAATAAAAACTATTGAGAGATGCATTATATTACTGTTGCTCATACCCTCGAAAATTAGAGGGTACATAATAGGTAAAGTATATAATATTCAGAATCATATTTTGATTTCCATATTCATAAAAATCTTAATTTCCTAGCTCCAACCTGTCTGTGTCCACCCCCATTCGAATGGGGCTTAATAGCAAAACATAAAACGGCAAGCAACAACTAGATTCAAGTATATTGCCATTAAATATTATAAACATTATTAATTCATAGTTTAATGGTGAAAGTGCACAGAATATAGGGAAGGCACTCTCACAAGATAAATTATTTAAGTATATCACATACACCCTTGTAATACTATATCCTTTCCACTTCACCATATACATAGATGGCTTCTGTCATAGCTCTAATATTACAACTTTTAGTTAATATTTTTTCAAAGAGTATATGCTATCTGAAATGTTCATTTTAATGCTGAAACAAACATATTCAATGCTGTACTACACGCAAATAGATTTAAATTTTCGAGGAAAAAAATATCTTTTAAAGAGAAAACAAATGTGCTTTAAATGCATTCATAGTTTCAAGGAGAAATATGATATCAATGAGAAAAAAAGGGCACTGACCAGGAGACGAGGAGTTACAAGCAATAGGTTATTTTCTGTAAGCACAATTAGGTAACTACCTCTAGATAATTACATTATAAATTTCATTGGTATCAAACAAAAACAAAAAACATGAGAAACAAAGCCGGCTTTTCTCGTTTTCAAACGTTCAAAAGCCTCAAGAAGTCATCAGTTTCTTCAAGTTATCCTTTCTCAGGTGAGAAAACTTCCTTTCCACAATATACTAAAGAATCCCAAGACTTGTAGAGTCTTTAGAAACTAAACACAGACAGCATTTTGAGGTACTATTCAGAGGAGAATTGCAATCAGACATCATAAAAAAAGGTTAGCGACTCATATTATAAAGGTAAAAGTACACAGGTTTTCAGTCAAAGGGTATGTAAGGGGACATCTTCCTCATAACACTTCTAGCTAGCATAGTAACAAAATAGCAGTCCTCAGATGAGAATGCTTTGCTACAAAAAGAAACTAGCAACTATATAAAACTTATTCCGACAGAAATTTATTGTCAATGCGTTTATTTACCTCGTTATATCATATATAAATTGTACATTCAACAAGTGAGTGGAAATGAATAGTAACCACTTACGGACACACCTGTGATGTCTGAATGATAACTAAATCATTCATTCGACTGTATCCTGCACCCATGCATCCCCTGAGACCTGCAGTCCCAAACAGCATTCGCTTCAACATTAATTTTTCCAGACAATTAATATCCCCTTGCTGTACCAGCTCCTCTATCTCTCCTCGGTTCTTTTCATTCTGTAAAAAAGGTAATAATTAATATCTAATATCCAAAGATTGTGGTTTAAATACTCAAGCAAACCACATTAAAGTTAATTACTGCAATTTCTACATTGAGAATAGCACTTGTAAAAGGGTTTGAAATCCCTACTACCTTTTTTATTACAAATTTTCTTACAGGAGTTTTAAATAATCTAATAAATGATGGCTACAAAGTTTAATTCTATACTTGGGTTCCTTGATCAACCATTTTTAAGGTATTTACCCAGGAATATGTTAACTGTGAAATTAATGTACAGTAGTCCTATATTCAGATATATGGAGAAGGTCAGTTGTACTACTGATATGATAATAGGTATACAGGGGGTCCTCGGTTTACGATGTCCTCGAGTTACGATGCATCTCCCACAATTATTTTGCTTCTTTTATTATTATTCTTGGCCTGTATTATGTCTCCCAAGTGTAAAGCAGATTTTCCTGATTGCAGTGCTTCGAAGTAAAGGAAAGCCTTTAGATAGTGAATTGCTCTGAAAAGGGAGAAACTTTACAACTGCATTAGTAAAGGTGGGTGACGTAGGTGTTTATTTAGGTGTATTCCAACATACACTGAAAAATGGGTTACATCATGTCTTGAGGAACAGAATTCTGATGTAAGTCGAGGACCACCTACTTTATGGGATATCATGCAATGAGACTGACAGTCAAAAATGTATATTTTCCTACCAGTAATCAAAAGATACAAACTGACATAAGCTATACATCTGAAATAAATGCCAAGTCTTCATCATGAGTAATACGTCATTTAAGTAAATTATGGAAATAAAATCTTCCAACTAACAAATAATAAAAGAAATCAATATGGTTGTACACCAGACAGGCGAAAAACAATATATAAATGTGTGTGTGTGTGTGTGTGTGTGTGTGTGTGTGTGTGTGTGTGTGTGTGTGTGTGTGATTACCTAATTGTGATAACCTAATTGTGTTTACGGGAAAGAGCCCAAAGCTCGTATCTTCCCGTCTCCTGATTGGTTCCATTTTGTACTTAGTGATACTTATCATACCTGTCTTTAAAACTATGGATTGGGATAGCATTAACTACCTCCTCGTTTAGCCAATTCCAATTATCAACTACTCTTACACTGAAAAAATATTTCCTTACATCCTGCAAAGAAGTTTTCTTACCAAGCTTCAAACTATGACCTATAGTTCTAGAGCCTGCCATATCAAAAAATCGATCCCTATCCACTCTATCATAACCATGGCCCTAAAACTGAACCCTGTGGAACTCCAATACTAACTCTTCTCCATTCAGACACTGAGTGTCTTACTCTAACCCTCTGTTCCCTTCCTTCTAAGTAAGTTTTTATCCATTCCAAGACATTTCCACCTATTCTAATAATTACCTAATTGTAATTACCTAATTGTGTTTACGGGAAAGAGCCCAAAGCTCGTATCTTCCCGTCTCCTCATCGGTTCCATTTTATACTTAAGTCATACTTATCATACCTGTTCTTAATACTATGGATTGAGATAGCATTAACTACCTCCTCGCTTAGCCAATTCCAATTATCAACTACTCTTACCCTGAAAAAATATTTCCTTACATCCTGCAAAGAAGTTTTCTTACCAAGCTTCAAACTATGACCTATAGTTCTAGAGCCTGCCATATCAAAAAATCGATCCCTATCCACTCTATCATAACCATGGCCCTAAAACTGAACCCTGTGGAACTCCAATACTAACTCTTCTCCATTCAGACACTGAGTGTCTTACTCTAACCCTATGTTCCCTTCCTTCTAAGTAAGTTTTTATCCATTCCAAGACATTTCCACCTATTCTAATAATTACCTAATTGTAATTACCTAATTGTGTTTACGGGAAAGAGCCCAAAGCTCGTATCTTCCCGTCTCCTCATCGGTTCCATTTTATACTTAAAAGTCATACTTATCATACCTGTTCTTAAAACTATGGATTGAGATAGCATTAACTACCTCCTCGCTTAGCCAATTCCAATTATCAACTACTCTTACACTGAAAAAGTATTTCCTTACATCCTGCAAAGAAGTTTTCTTACCAAGCTTCAAACTATGACCTCTAGTTCTAGAGCCTGCAATATCAAAATATCGATCCCTATCCACTCTATCATGACCATGAAGGAATTTAAAGACTGTCACCATATCCCCCCTCACTCTTCTAGCTTCGAGTGATGGTAAGTCTAATTCCCTCAGCCTCTCATCATAACTGAGATCGCGTATTTCTGGCACCAGTTTCGTGGCATGTCTTTGAACTTTTTCAAGCTTAGCTATGTGCTTTTTCAAGTGTGGATTCCAAAAGGGGGCTGCATATTCCAGTTTTGGCCTCACATAGGTTACATAAATATTTCTGAACATTTCCTTGTCCATGTGCCTGAAGGCTACCCTTACATTTGATAAGAATGCATATGCTGCCCTTACTATGCCATTTATATGTATTTCTGGAGACAAATTTGCCAGTATGATTACTCCTAGATCTCCCTCATTTTCTGTCTCTTGAAGTTGTACTCCAGCCACCGAGTAGTCAACCTTGGGCCTTCTTGCACTTGTACCCATTCTCATTACCTTACATTTTGAAGTATTGAATTTCATTAGCCACTTTTCTGACCACTCATGCAGACTATTTAGATTTTCCTGAAGTTCTCTACCATTGTTCTCGTTTCCTACTTTCTTCACAATCTTTGCATCATCTGCAAACATATTCATGAATTAATTTGCTGAGTCTGGTAGGTCATTTACATATACAAGGAACAAAAGTGGCCCTAAAACTGAACTCTGTGGAACTCCACTACTAACTCTTCTCCATTCAGACACTGAGTGTCTTACTCTAACCCTCTGTTCCCTTCCTTCTAAGTAAGTTTTTATCCATTCCAAAACATTTCCACCTATGCTAGCCATCGCTTGCAGCTTCCTAATAAGTCTCCCATGTGGAACAGTGTCAAACGCTTTCTGGAAGTCTAAGAATATGCAATCTGCCCAGCCCTCTCTTTCCTGTAAGATTCGGCTTACCTCATCATAGAATTCTAATAAGTTTGTTACTGTTGATCTACCTTCTCTGAAGCCATGTTGCCTCACTGATATAAAGTTGAAGGATTCCAAGTGAAGAGAGATATGTTTCCTTAGTAGTTTCTCCATAACTTTGCAAACTATGCTGGTCAAGGAAACTATGCTGTGTGTGATTACCTAATTGTGATTACCTAATTGTGTTTACGGGAAAGAGCCCAAAGCTCGTATCTTCCCGTCTCCTCATCGGTTCCATTTTATACTTAAAGTCATACTTATCATACCTGTCCTTAAAACTATGGATTGAGATAGCATTAACTACCTCCTCGCTTAGCCAATTCCAATTATCAACTACTCTTACACTGAAAAAGTATTTCCTTACATCCTGCAAAGAAGTTTTCTTACCAAGCTTCAAACTATGACCTCTAGTTCTAGAGCCAGCCATATCAAAATATCGATCCCTATCCACTCTATCATAACCATGAAGGAATTTAAAGACTGTCACCATATCCCCCCTCACTCTTCTAGCTTCGAGTGATGGTGTCTAATTCCCTCAGCCTCTCATCATAACTGAGATTGCGTATTTCTGGCACCAGTTTCGTGGCATGTCTTTGAACTTTTTCAAGCTTAGCTATGTGCTTTTTCAAGTGCGGATTCCAAAAGGGGGCTGCATATTCGAGTTTTGGCCTCACATAGGTTACATAAATATTTCTGAACATTTCCTTGTCCATGTGCCTGAAGGCTACCCTTACATTTGATAAGAATGCATATGCTGCCCTTACTATGCCATTCATACAGATTATTTAGATCCTCCTGAAGTTCTCTACCATTGTTCTCGTTTTTTACTTTCTTCACAATCTTTGCATCATCTGCAAACATATTCATGAATGAATTTACACACTCTGGTAGGTCATTTACATATACAAGGAACAAAAGTGGCCTTAAAACTGAACCCTGTGGAACTCCACTACTAACTCTTCACCGTTCAGACATGGAGTGTCTTACTCTAACCCTCTGTTCCCTTCCTTCTAAGTAAGTTTTTATCCATTCCAAAACATTTCCACCTATTCTAGCCATTGATTGCAGCTTCCTAATAAGTCTCCCATGTGGAACAGTGTCAAACGCTTTCTGGAAGTCTAGGAATATGCAATCTGCCCAGCCCTCTCTTTCCTGTAAGATTTGGCTTACCTCATCATAAATTCTAATAAGTTTGTTACTGTTGATCTACCTTCTCTGAAGCCATGTTGCCTAACTGACAAAAAGTTGAAGGATTCCAAGTGAAGAGAGATATGTTTCCTTAGTAGTTTCTCCATAACTTTGCAAACTATGCTGGTCAAGGAAACTGGTCTATAGTTCAGAGCCGTATCCCTCCTTCCCTTTTTAAACATAGGTATCACATTTGCTTGTTTCCAGCATCTTGGAATCTCCCCCGACTCCAGTGACTCCTTAAATATGATACTTAGTGCCACTGATATTGTGTTTGCGCATTTTTTAAGCACATGAGGGGATATGTCATCAGGACCTGTAGCTTTATGAACATCTAAATCCATCAGCGCTTTGCATACCTCTGTGGCTGTAAGGTTGATGTTCTCTAATACCGGCCCTTGAGCTTCTATCACTGCAATCTGAGGGGGTGGGGGTATTTTCTACTGTAAATACTGACAAACTCCTTGTTCAATTCTTTGCAGATCTCTTCATCCGTCTCAGTGATGCTTCCATCCGCTCTCTTTAGCCTTAAAACCTGTTCTTTTACCTTCAGTTTTCCTCTGATAAAGCTGTGTGTGTGTGTGTGTGATTACCTAATTGTGATTACCTAATTGTGTTTACGGGAAAGAGCCCAAAGCTCGTATCTTCCCGTCTCCTCATCGGTTCCATTTTATACTTAGTCATACTTATCATACCTGTCCTTAAAACTATGGATTGAGATAGCATTAACTACCTCCTCGCTTAGCCAATTCCAATTATCAACTACTCTTACACTGAAAAAGTATTTCCTTACATCCTGCGAAGAAGTTTTCTTACCAAGCTTCAAACTATGACCTCTAGTTCTAGAGCCAGCCATATCAAAATATCGATCCCTATCCACTCTATCATAACCATGAAGGAATTTAAAGACTGTCACCATATCCCCCCTCACTCTTCTAGCTACGAGTGATGGCAAGTCTAATTCCCTCAGCCTCTCATCATAACTGAGATTGCGTATTTCTGGCACCAGTTTCGTGGCATGTCTTTGAACTTTTTCAAGCTTAGCTATGTGCTTTTTCAAGTGCGAATTCCAAAAGGGGGCTGCATATTCCAGTTTTGGCCTCACATAGATTACATAAATATTTCTGAACATTTCCTTGTCCATGTGCCTGAAGGCTACCCTTACATTTGATAAGAATGCATATGCTGCCCTTACTATGCCATTTATATGTATTTATGGAGACAAATCTGCCAGTATGTTTACTCCTAGATCTCTCTCATTTTCTGTCTCTTGAAGTTGTACTACAGCCACCGAGTAGTCAACCTTGGGCCTTCTTGCACTTGTACCCATTCTCATTACCTTACATTTTGAAGTATTGAATTTCATTAGCCACTTTTCTGACCACTCATGCAGATTATTTAGATCCTCCTGAAGTTCTCTACCATTGTTCTCGTTTTTTACTTTCTTCACAATCTTTGCATCATCTGCAAACATATTCATGAATGAATTTACACACTCTGGTAGGTCATTTACATATACAAGGAACAAAAGTGGCCCTAAAACTGAACCCTGTGGAACTCCACTACTAACTCTTCTCCATTCAGACACTGAGTGTCTTACTCTAACCCTCTGTTCCCTTCCTTCTAAGTAAGTTTTTATCCATTCCAAAACATTTCCACCTATTCTAGCCATTGATTGCAGCTTCCTAATAAGTCTCCCATGTGGAACAGTGTCAAACGCTTTCTGGAAGTCTAGGAATATGCAATCTGCCCAGCCCTCTCTTTCCTGTAAGATTTGGCTTACCTCATCATAAAATTCTAATAAGTTTGTTACTGTTGATCTACCTTCTCTGAAGCCATGTTGCCTCACTGACAAAAAGTTGAAGGATTCCAAGTGAAGAGAGATATGTTTCCTTAGTAGTTTCTCCATAACTTTGCAAACTATGCTGGTCAAGGAAACTGGTCTATAGTTCAGAGCCGTATCCCTCCTTCCCTTTTTGAAGATAGGTATCACATTTGCTTGTTTCCAGCATCTTGGAATCTCCCCCGACTCCAGTGACTCCTTAAATATGATACTTAGTGCCACTGATATTGTGTTTGCGCATTTTTTAAGCACATGAGGGGATATGTCATCGGGACCTGTAGCTTTATGAACATCTAAATCCATCATCGCTTTGCATACCTCTGTGGCTGTAAGGTTGATGTTCTCTAATACCGGCCCTTGAGCTTCTATCACTGCAATCTGAGGGGGTGGGGTATTTTCTACTGTAAATACTGACTGAATCTCCTTGTTCAATTCTTTGCAGATCTCTTCATCCGTCTCAGTGATGCTTCCATCCGCTCTCTTTAGCCTTAAAACCTGTTCTTTTACCTTCAGTTTTCCTCTGATAAAGCTGTGGAAAAGCTTGGGATTTTCTTTAGCCTTCCTGGTGATGTCCCTCTCATAGTCTCTCTCTGCCTCTCTCCTTTTACTTAGGTAGTCATTTCTTGCTCTTTTGTAGGTTTGCCAGGCATTTATGTTTTTTTCTCCTCCTATACCTTTTCCAGCATTTGTCTCTCCACTCCTTAGCTCTTTTACACCCATTATCGAACCATTTCTCTCTGGCATGAATTACACCTACTTTGGTGACAGGTATGCAGCAATCTACTATCTTCCCATATTTCTCACAAAAGATGTCATACATTTCTTGTACAGATTTGTTGTAAAATAAGGTTCTCCAGTCAATAACTGCAAAAAACTCATTCATTTTGATGTAATCTCCTTTCCGATAGTTCCTCCTCATGTCCTCAGTGCATATACTCCATCAACAACACACAGTGGTCACTCTTTCCAATTGGTGGTTCATACTCATTTTTTCAATATCCAACACATTATCTGTGAACACTAGATCAAGTAGTGATGGCTCATCCCCACCCCTGGCCCTTGTTGGTTCCATTACATGTTGGTGTAGGAAATTCCCTTGTACGCAATCTAGGAATCTTGCCCCGAATGAGTCCTCACCACTGTGTGGGTCAAGATTTATCCAATCTATCTCTTTATGATTAAAGTCTCCCATAATCAAAATCCTAACTGAGTTTATGACTTCAATAGTACCTATATGACTTTCCTCATAAACTTCAAGCCTATTTTGGTTCCTTGGTGGGTTGTATACAACAGTTATTATAATGCTCTCTGACCCAGTATTTATGCGAGCAATAAGAAATTCCTTGAACTCACTTTCTATAGCCAAGTTTATTTCTTCGACTTGAATCCTTTCACTTATGAGCAGTGCTATCCCTCCACCAGTCCTCTCAGATCTTTCAACCCTTAGTATTCTGAAACCCTTAGGAAAAACTGTGACACTGTTTATGTCCTCACTCAACTTAGTCTCTGTAATTGCTACTATATCTGCCTTACTGCTGTGAATCCTATCTTTTAATTCTACTGCCTTACCAGCTAATCCATCAGCATTTGTGTATAACAATCTTAATGAGGCCCCACCCCCTGATCTTCTGTCATTATCTTCTTTATCTCCCCTTTGTCTGGAAGAACTCTGTAATGAAAATTTTTCTTCTCTTCTTCATTTCTATCATTTAACCTTCTTGCCTCTTGCAACAAGTTTTTAATCTTTCCCATCTCTTCCTGTGTTCTGTATTGTCTAATGAACACTTCTTTTGTGTGTGTGTGTGTGTGATTACCTAATTGTGTGATTACCTAATTGTGTTTACGGGAAAGAGCCCAAAGCTCGTATCGTGTGTGTGTGTGTGTGTGTGTGTGTGTGTGTGTGTGTGTGTGATTACCTAATTGTGATTACGGGAAAGAGCCCAAAGCTCGTATCTTCCCGTCTCCTCATCGGTTCCATTTTTAGACTTAGTGATACTTATCATACCTGTCCTTAAAACTATGGATTGAGATAGCATTAACTACCTCCTCGCTTAGCCAATTCCAATTATCAACTACTCTTACACTGAAAAAGTATTTCCTTACATCCTGCAAACAAGTTTTCTTACCAAGCTTCAAACTATGACCTCTAGTTCTAGAGCCAGCTATATCGAAATATCGATCCCTATCCACTCTGTCATAACCATGAAGGAATTTAAAGACTGTCACCATATCCCCCCTTACTCTTCTAGCTTCGAGTGATGGCAAGTCTAATTCCCTCAGCCTCTCATCATAACCGAGATTGCGTATTTCTGGCACCAGTTTCGTGGCATGTCTTTGAACTTTTTCAAGCTTAGCTATGTGCTTTTTCAAGTGCGGATTCCAAAAGGGGGCTGCATATTCGAGTTTTGGCCTCACATAGGTTACATAAATATTTCTGAACATTTCCTTGTCCATGTGCCTGAAGGCTACCCTTACATTTGATAAGAATGCATATGCTGCCCTTACTACGCCATTTATATGTATTTCTGGAGACAAATCTGCCAGTATGTTTACTCCTAGATCTCTCTCATTTTCTGTCTCTTGAAGTTGTACTCCAGCCACCGAGTAGTCAACCTTGGGCCTTCTTGCACTTGTACCCATTCTCATTACCTTACATTTTGAGGTATTGAATTTCATTAGCCACTTTTCTGACCACTCATGCAGATTATTTAGATCCTCCTGAAGTTCTCTACCATTGTTCTCGTTTTTTACTTTCTTCACAATCTTTGCATCATCTGCAAACATATTCATGAATGAATTTACAGACTCTGGTAGGTCATTTACATATACAAGGAACAAAAGTGGCCCTAAAACTGAACCCTGTGGAACTCCACTACTAACTCTTCTCCATTCAGACACTGAGTGTCTTACTCTAACCCTCTGTTCCCTTCCTTCTAAGTAAGTTTTTATCCATTCCAAGACATTTCCACCTATTCTAGCCATTGATTGCAGCTTCCTAATAAGTCTCCCATGTGGAACAGTGTCAAACGCTTTCTGGAAGTCTAGGAATATGCAATCTGCCCAGCCCTCTCTTTCCTGTAAGATTTGGCTTACCTCATCATAAAATTCTAATAAGTTTGTTACTGTTGATCTTCCTTCTCTGAAGCCATGTTGCCTCACTGACAAAAAGTTGAAGGATTCCAAGTGAAGAGAGATATGTTTCCTTAGTAGTTTCTCCATAAGTTTGCAAACTATGCTGGTCAAGGAAACTGGTCTATAGTTCAGAGCCGTATCCCTCCTTCCCTTTTTGAAGATAGGTATCACATTTGCTTGTTTCCAGCATCTTGGAATCTCCCCCGACTCCAGTGACTCCTTAAATATGATACTTAGTGCCACTGATATTATGTGTGTGTGTGTGTGTGTGTGTGTGTGTGTGTGTGTGTGTGTGTGTGTGTGTGTGTGTGTGTGTGCATATATATATATATATATATATATATATATATATATATATGAGAGAGAGAGAGAGAGAGAGAGAGAGAGAGAGAGAGAGAGAGAGAGAGAGAGAGAGAGAGAGAGAGAGAGAGAGAGAGAGAGAGAGAGAGAGAGAGAGAGAGAGAGAGAGAGAGAGAGAGAGAATTCTTTATCTTCTAGTTGCAGAT
>JAXCGZ010023400.1:32500-42753 GCA_037179515.1 Halocaridina rubra
TTTCTTTTTATTCAGATATAGTAAAATACGACTACTGCAGTGATGATTGATCTCATGCACGACGAGTACCCAGAAAAAACTCGAATGACAAATTCAACCTACGCACTACTTCATAGTTCAGATAAAACACCCTCATGGTATGCTCTGTGATAACGATATTTGACTCACTTCTGGAATGCTTTACGATATATGTCATATACGAAGCACTGTCTACTTGCAATGCGTACCAACACCATGGGAGAAAAGTATGAGTGGTAAAATCACCACTGACAAAAACTAACCTTTAGTGGCAAACACACCAGTGATAGTGTCAATAATAGGTACAATGCGTACCTTCAACGCTATAATAAAATAATATAATTATACATTGGCCGTAATCCCCATTAGGGGTGGCAAAGTCAAAGTGAAAACATCAAACAAAAACCATTTTACCTTAATTACTCCTCTTAATGGAGTTAAAGGGTTACCATTATTCCCCCACCATACTGTTTGGATCATCCACAGGGTAAGTGGGTAAGGCTCTTCTGCCAAGAGGCTCTACAGTCGTAAAAAGTTTACCCTAGCTCTTCATTTCATGGCAATTCCCCACTCACCTGTCCCAGATTACAGCACTGAGCAGGTGTGGAATATACCACTGGTCCGTTTCACCTATTTCTTTATTCCAGTTATATTTTATAATATTTTATAATATATATATATATATATATATATATATATATATATATATATATATATATATATATATATATATATATATATATCAATGAAAGGTATCGGAGATAACTGCTAAAAATATGCAGGCCTCGAAGAAAGACGTTGGAGGCTTGAAGCCTTTGAAAGCTCGAACTCAAAGTATACAAGAAAACTGTCAAAGAATCAATTCTGGACAAGAGAAATGTCACTTTTCAGCTGGGATATTCGATGCTTAGTCTTTCTTCAAGGCCTGCATATATTTAGCAGCTTTCTCCGATGCCTTTCATTGATACTATATATCAGGAGATTTCCTTCCTTCAATATATATATATATATATATATATATATATATATATATATATATATATATATATATATATATATATATATATATATATATATATATATATATATATATACAATTGAGACACCAGGACGAGCCCAAAAAAACAAAAATAAATCTACCCTCGTAGGACCTAGGCACGAAGAAAACATAAATAGAAACAGAGATAGTGAGTACTGTGATTTGTCAGATGTGATGGGATAATAAGATATATGAAACGAACATCCAAGAATATTCGGTGTTGTAGGCATAAAAAGAGAACCGTAACTGAAGAAAGACTTAAAATCAAACTGTCCTGGACAGTCTTATTTAGGCCTAAGTCCATGAGACCCTACTATATATATATATATATATATATATATATATATATATATATATATATATATATATATATATATGTATATGTATATGATATATATATATATATATATATATATATATATATATATATATATATATATATATATATATATATATATATATATATATATATATATATATATATATATATATATATATTATGAGTGTAACATCGGGACAGGCAAGAAAACTGCCTTCATCAATAAAAGCCAGGGCACGAAGAAAACATTAGGACGAAGGCCAAGGCAAAGATGAGGATATGATACAAAGAGGAAAAGGACAGACTGAAAGAATAGTCAAAGTATTAAGGAGCTAGAGACATGGCAAGATTAGGCACTTAGATGACGATAGATCCGCTTTTGAAGGATAATAGTTTCTATAAGAATTTTCTTTTTTTTTATCAGTGTGCACCGGGAAAGGCAAAAGCTGCCCTAATCAATAAAGGTCCGGGCACGAGAAAACAGCAAGACGAAGGAAAAGAAAAAGTTTTAGGACAAGGCAGAAATGAGGTAATATCGCACAAAGGAACACGACAGACAGAAAAAAACAGTGTAAGCACAGAGGACCCAGAGATATGGAGGACTAGGCCCTGAGATGACAATAGATCTGCTCTTTGAAGGATGATAGGTCATAAGAAATAGGAAAGACAGGAGGAGCAAGAGAGTTCCAGAGTCTGAAGGTAGATGGGAAGAAACAGTCGCTGCACCGACCAATCCATGAGCTACAAATCTTCACACAGAACCTGTGAGATGAAGCTGCATGGCGGGTGTTACACGGCCTTGGCAGTGGGGGAGGGATGTAACTCGCCAACTCATCAGAGCAGCAATGCAAGTAGTAGTGATAGAAAGGGGAAAGGGAAGATACCTTATGGCAAAAAGAGAGAAAATCCAGATTAGAAATTAGAGTCTGACTGCCTTATGATGAGGGCAGTTTTCAACCCTATCAAGGAGATAAGTATAAGAAGAAGCTCCCCAAAAGTGTGAGCAGTATTCTAAGCAGGGTCAGATAAGACCTTTATAAATTTTAAGTAGCTGTAAAGAGGAAAGGTAATGACGGAAAAGAAACAAAACCCCCAATCTTTTGGATGAAGATTTAGAAATTTGGATTATGTGACTCCTCCAAGACAAGTTAGAGGCTATATGGATTCCTAATATGTTGATAGAATTAAGAGGGTAAATTTCGAAGACATTAGGGTTATCAGGAGGAGATGATGATAAAGAGATAGCCAGAAACTGTGTCTTGAAGGCATTGAATTTAACTAAATTTTGAGTGCCATACTCAGATACCCTCTACAAATCGGAGTTGAGAGTAGAAGAAAGTGAGATACGAGACTGATTATTAGTAGCAGATGAAGGTTGTGAAGAAAAGGCAGAGGAGAAGCGAAGGTAGAATCATCAGCAATGGCATGAAGAAGAAAGGAAGATGGGGACTGTAGATCATTGATGAAGAGAAGGAACAGAGTAGGTGAAAGAACAGCACCCTGTGGAACACCACTGGTAACAGAGAAAGGGCTAGATGTCACACCATCAACAACAACAGATATAAAGTGGTCAGTAAGAAAACTGGAAATCAGAGAACAGAAAGAAGTGGTAAAGCCACAGGCAGGGAGTTTGGCCAACAGAGCCTTGTGCCAGACTCTGACAAGAGCCTTAGAGTTATTAAGGTCAACGACAAAGGATTCCCCATAGTTCCTCAGAGAAGATGACCATATATGAGTAAGATAGGACAGGAGGTTACCAGTGGATCTTGCCTTGCGGAAGCCGTACTGGTGATCAGAGATAAGTGATTAAGATTCAAGGCGTTTCAAGAAGTGAGCATTGAGCAAAGTTTCGAAAACTTTAGCAATAGAGATTAGGGCAATAGGTCGGTAGTATGAAGGAATAGAGCGGTCACCCTTCTTAGGAGCAGGTTGAACTAGAGCATGCTTCCAAGATGAAGGATAGATACTGGTTGACAGAATGAGGCAAAAAAGACGGCAAAGCACGAGAGCCAGTTCAACTGCAAACTCCTTAAGGAACCTTGCAGTGATACCATCAGGACCAGATGCCTTGTTCATCTTTAGCGAGCGAAGAACCTTATGAACTTTGCTTGAAGAAAGGATAAGGGAGGGCATAGGGTTAGAGAGGGGTAAAGATTGAGGAACAGGAGTGTTGGAATCGTTTATAGAAGAGTTGGGAGAAAAATAAAAGCCAAAGAAAGTGGTTTTGTCAGTAAGAGAGCAAGCTATAGAACCATCAGAACGAATGAGAGGGGAAAAGCTTGAGTTACAGAACGTTTTGGAGATAGAAAGAAGTAGTCATTGCACAGAATAATCCGCAAACTACAAACTTCCACACAATACCTGTGAGACGAGGCCCATTGGCGAGTGTTACACAGCCTCGGCAGTGGGGGATGATGCAATTTGCCAAATCATCATAGAAACGTTGGAAATAGTAGTGATATAAAAGAGAAAGGGAAGATACCTTATGGCGAAGAGAAAGAGAATCCAGATTAAAAGTAAGAGAAGGGTTATTAATGAGTCTGACTGCCTTAAAATCAACCCTATATAGGAGATAAGTATATGAAAAAGTACCCAAGATGTCTGAGCAGCATTTTAAGTAGAGATGGATAAGACCTTTATAGATTTGAGATAACTGTAAAAAGTTAAAGAAATGACGAAAACAAAACAAAAACCCCAATTTTTTATATGCAGATTTAGTCATTTGGATTATGTGATTCCTCAAAGAAAAGTCAGAAGCTATATGAATTCCTAATATGTTGACAGAATTATAATGGTAAATTTCGTTAGTTTCAAAGATAATAGGGCTTTCAGAAGGAAAAGACAAAAAGATAGCCAAAAAATGTGTCTTGGAGGCATTAAATTTGACTAAATGTTGGATGCCCCATATAGATACCCTCTGCAAATCGGAGCTGAAAGTAGAAGAAAGAGGAACATCGAAAGATAGAATCATCAGCAAAGGCATGAAGAAGAGAGGAAAATGGGACTGAAAAAGATCGTTGATGAAGAAAAGAAAGAGTAGGTAATATAAAAACCGAGCCCTGTGGAAAACTACTGATAACAGGGAATGGGCCCATTGGCGAGTGTTACACAGCCTCGGCAGTGGGGGATGATGCAATTTGCCAACTCACATAGCAACGTTGGAAATAGTAGTGATATAAAAGAGAAAGGGAAGATACCTTATGGCGAAGAGAAAGAGAATCCAGATTAAAAGTAAGAGAAGGGTTATTAATGAGTCTGACTGCCTTAAAATCAATCCTATCAAGGAGATAAGTATATGAAAAAGTACCCAAGATGTCTGAGCAGTATTTTAAGTAGAGATGGATAAGACCTTTATAGATTTGAGATAACTGTAAAGAGTTAAAAAAATGACGAAAACAAAACAAAAATCATAATTTTTTATATGCAGATTTAGTAATTTGGATTATGTGATTCCTCAAAGAAAAGTCAGAAGCTATATGAATTCCTAATATGTTGACAGAATTATAATGGTAAATTTCGTTAGTTTCAAAGATAATAGGGCTTTCAGAAGGAAAAGACAAAAAGATAGCCAAAAAATGTGTCTTGGAGGCATTAAATTTGACTAAATGTTGGATGCCCCACTCAGATACTCTCTGCAAATCGGAGCTGAAAGTAGAAGAAAGAGGAAAATCGAAAGATAGAATCATCAGCAAAGGCATGAAGACGAGAGGAAAATGGGACTGAAAAAGATCGTTGATGAAGAAAAGAAAGAGAGTAGGTAATATAAAAACCGAGCCCTGTGGAAAACTACTGATAACAGGGAATGGGCTAGATGTTGCACCATCAACAACACAGATATAAAATGGTCAGAAAGAAAACTGGATCTCAGAGAACAGAGAGAAGGGGTAAAGCCATAAGCAGGGAGCTTGGCCAACAGAGCCTTGTGCCAAACTCCGTCAAAAGCCTTAGAGATATCAAGGACGATGACAAAGGATTCCCTATAGTTCCTTACAGAAGAGGACCATACTAGAGTTAGATAGACAGGAGGTCACCAGTGGATCTTCTCTTGCAGAAGCTGTACTGGTGATTGGAAATAAGAGAGTTAGATTCAAGACTTTTCAAGAAGTTAGCACTGAGAAAAGTTTTGAAAACTTTAGCGACAGAAGAGGTAAGGGCAATAGGACAGTAGTTTGAAGGAATAAAGCAGTCACCCTTCTTAGGAACAGGTTGAACTAGAGCATGCTTCCAAGATGAAGGATTGATACTAGATGAGAGAATGAGGCTAAAAAGATGGCAAAGCACGGGAGCCAGTTCATCTGCATACTCTTAAAGGAACCTTGCAGGGATACCATTGGGACCAGATGCCTTGTTCGTCTTTAGCGAGCAAAGAACCTTGTGAACTTTGCGTGAAGATAGGGTAAAGGAGGCCATAGGGTTAGAGAGGGATAATTATTGAGGGACAGGTTAACTGGAATCGTTTATGGAAGAGTTGGAGGAAAAATGAAAGCCAAAGAGAGTGGCTTTGTCAGTGGGAGAGCAAGCTATAGAGCCATCAGAACGAATGAGAGAGAGAAAGCTTGAGTTACAGAAATTTTTGGAGAGTTTCTTGGCTAAGGACCAGAAACATTTGTCTGTGGGAAAGGAGTTAAGGTCATCAACTTTCCTTCTTATAGAGAAAGCCTTAGACCTTCGAATCTGAGCTATACAGCGATTCCTAGCTACAATAAAAGCAGAGCAAGTTAAATCAGGAGGAGAGGCTTGGTATGAACAGTTTGCCCGATCCCTGGCTTCAATAGCCATGGAGCAGGCAAGGCCAAACCAAGGTTTTCGTAGAGGAGGGGATATATGCCTCCATTCCCGAGGCTATGATCTCAGCAACCTTTGGGGTTACCTGATCAGGGTTGCGGGACTGAAAGCAGTAGACAGTCCACGGGAAGTCAAAAGAGAAAGTTACACAAATTGTCACATCGGGTAAGCTCAAAGTGCCCAAAGTTGCCCTAAGTAGCAGGTATTGATGGAGGGGGGAGTAAATCTGGAAGAAATTGAGATCACAGAGTGGTCAGATTTACTAAGAGGGGAAAGCATAGAAAAAGAGTACTTTGAAGGGTTGTAAGAAATAGGTGGCAGAATCGTGTTGATTGGGAACACAAGAAAAATGTTTGATAATTTGCTTCAGATCATGAGTAATAGAGAAAGCAAGGGCCTCACTTCCTCCCACATCAGTGTGAGAAGTATTAAGCCACTCACTGCCGTGTACATTGAAGTCTCCAATATAGAGAACTTCGGCATGTGTGAGAAGAAAGCAAGGACTCATGACAAGAGGGCAGATATTCAAAGAAAGACACAAAGTTAGTGAAGTTTGGAGAACAGTACAGAACCAAAGGAATATAGTGGTAGCCGAGAGATAAATTTTCTGCCAGAAAACATCAAAGTCAGGAGATTCAAGATCCATGAGCCTTGCAATAGGAGTGTTCGTGTTGCAATAGTCACAGATCCCACTTTTGGAACAAAAACGAGAATACCGGTTATAGTGAGAGATTTGAAATTGGTAAGTGGATGCATGGATAGACAGCTGGGTTTCAGAGGGGGAGGTGGTCAGGGAGGGAAGTACCAAAGTGCCATTCCACAGACGAAAGATTAAGAGTTCAGACCACAAATGTTAGAAAAGTGAAGAGTGAAAGAAGCAGATCTATCAGGAGGTATAAGGTTATATATATATATATATATATATATATATATATATATATATATATATATATATATATATATAAGTGGAGTGAAAAAAAGAAAGGAAATACCGTTAAGAACTAATTATCTGTTTATTACTCTACACACAAAACAAGCAAAGGTGCTGATTTAAGTTGGATAAGGGGAAGGTTTTGTTATCATTGAGCATTTTATCCTTGTGTAATACTTAAAGATGAAAAATAAAATCATATATATATATATATATATATATATATATATATATATATATATATATATGTGTGTGTGTGTGTGTGTGTGTGTGTGTGTGTGTGTGTGTGTGATTACCTAATTGTGTTTACGGGAAAGAGCCCAAAGCTCGTATCTTCCCGTCTCCTCATCGGTTCCATTTTATACTTAGTGATACTTATCATACCTGTCCTTAAAACTATGGATTGAGATAGCATTAACTACCTCCTCGCTTAGCCAATTCCAATTATCAACTACTCTTACACTGAAAAAGTATTTCCTTACCAAGCTTCAAACTATGACCTCTAGTTCTAGAACCAGCCATATCAAAATATCGATCCCTATCCACTCTATCATAACCATGAAGGAATTTAAAGACTGTCACCATATCCCCCCTCACTTCTAGCTTCGAGTGATGGTAAGTCTAATTCCCTCAGCCTCTCATCATAGCTGTGTGTGTGTGTGTGTGTGTGTGTGTGTGTGTGTGCCTGCGCGCGTGTAATTACCTGATTATGCTTACGGGAAAGAGCCCTATGTCCATCTCCTTGTCGGTTCCATTTCTATACTTAGTGATATCATATTTGTCCTTAAAACTACGAATGCAGCTGGATTAACTACTGCCTAGCTTAGCGAATTCCAATCATCAAATATTCTTACACTAAAAAATACTTTCTTACATCCTGCAAATAAGTTTTCTTACGAAATTTCAAACTATAACCTCCAGTTCTAAAGCCAGTAATACAAAAATACTGATTTCCATTTACTCTTTCAAAACCATGAAGGAATTTGAAAAATAAACCATATCCCCCCACCTCACTTGTAGTTTCAAGCAACGAAAAGTCAAATTTCCTCAATTCTCTTCTCATAACTGAGATACCGCATTTCTCGCACTATTTTCGTAGCATGACTTTGGACTATTTCCAGATTAATCATATGCTTTTTCAAATGTGGATTCCAAAAAGGTGTTGCATATTCAAACTTCAGCCTCACATACGTTACATAGATATTTCCGAACATTTCTTTGTTCATGAGTAAAATGGCAACCTTCACATTTGCTAAGAAAGCATATGCAGCTATTTCCAGAGATAAATATGCCAATACATTTACTCATAAATCTCTCGTTTTTTGTCTCGTAAGTTTCCTCACTCTCCCGAATGAATTAATTAGCAACCCTCTCCACTAACGTTTCTTCGAGGGCGAGGGATAAAACAAAGCAGCAACTCTCTCCACTAACGTTTCTTTGAGGGCACAGGATAAAACAAAGGCAGTTTCCGTCTCCCTCACTCATCACTCAGATGGTACCTCTCTTCATGTGCACTTTATTTCCCATTTCCATAAACGGTCTTATGAATTATTGTTTCTAATTTTTTTACCGATTCATAAAAAAAACTGCAACAAATAACGAAGTCATTGACGTACTATGTATAATGATAAATGTAGGTTTAGGGGGAGGAAAATAGCTGAGAAAGAAAGACATCTCGGTGTGCTAAATAACTGCCGGGCAGAGACAGGATTTCACAAATTAACACGGAAAAGAAAAATCGAAACGGTGCGTCCTTTTTTTTTTTTTTTTTTTAAAGATTGTGACACCAGGACGGGCCAAGCAAAAAAGTCTACCTTCGTTGAGCCTGGGCGCAAACACTTTACCTAATATCATCACAACTGGAATACAGAAGTGCTTCAAGAATTCGCACAAACATGACCACGCAAATTCTAGCCACTGGGGAGGCAAGGTAGCTTAGCTTGGTGCCGGTCCCAAACCAACATTGAAGAGGGATGGTAAGACGATGGTCACCCGACCATAAATCTTTTTAAGCTAAAACCGTCCATGAGTCTCCAAGAGGCTAGTGAGAAACTGCTACCCCACCTATGAACATAGGTATACCTGTTGACAAACTGGATTCAAGTTCTAAAAATCCAAACATCAGAATAAAAAGGAAATTTAATTTCCTTAAATCAATAAGGGCCGCCGCAGAGGAAGGTAGAGAGCTCGACTACTAGTGACAAACCATTCGATAAATTAATATTTCGACTGCTCTCAATTTCTATGCTGAAATGAACGAAAAATAAATGATTAAATTATTGAATATTTAAAATCCTACATCACTTAAGAAAGCGTACAAACATACAAAAATATTACAACGGCCCTTGAGTAACATAACTTTTAACAAGATCAAAATGGTGTTATTTTTATCAACCTCCAACCTGTATTTTTGTTTTTCCGAAGAAGATCGTGTCTTACTCTGATTATAAGAGGAGTTTTTTTTATGAATAAAATTCCATTCACTATACGCGGCCTATTCCCTTAGCTCTAACTAAATCTCATAGACTTTATATACATCACGTCACCTATACGTTCAAACGTCGGAGCAGGATTCATATAGCCTACGTCTAGTCTTATTCTTACGATACGATATAAAACGTACACATTATTTTTCTTCGACATTTGCTTTAAATTCATTTTTTTTTTTCAGGCAACTCCACTTTCGTGGTGCACAAGTAAGCATTTCGACAATCCAAAAAAGTAATTATATAGAAAATATAGCTCTCTCTCTCTCTCTCTCTCTCTCTCTCTCTCTCTCTCTCCTCTCTCTCTCTCTCTCTCTCTCTCTCTCTCTCTCTCTCTTTCTCGTTCAACAACAGTGCAACCAGAGAATATGCATATGTATAAGTATGTCTGTGTATCAAGAATTACTACTTTTGATTCATAACTCTATCTATATACAAGAGCTATAGTAATATGTATGATTATGAAGCCCCAGTGGCATTTCTACTGTTCATCTAATTAGATTTATATATGAGTATATGCATGCGTATATATAAACACATGTGCATGCATGTAAATGTATATGTACCTACTTATTGCTCTAATTTGCAAAAATGTTATACTGTGGTAAAGTGGAGATGTAACTTAAATGATAGCACTCAACAAGGACTATTGAAAATTATTATTACAAATATTAC
>JAXCGZ010023401.1:17500-30000 GCA_037179515.1 Halocaridina rubra
TATATATATATATATATATATATATATATATATATATATATATATATATATATATATATATATATATATATATATATATATATATATATATATATATATATATATATATATATATATATATATATATATATATATATATATATATATATATATATATATATATATATATATATATATATATATATATATATATATATATATATATATATATATATATATATATATATATATAATCAAGTAAGCACAATAAAAAATGTGAAAACTTGAGTCATATATTACTCCTTGACCAAGACTAGAACCTAAGACACAATATTACATTGTGAAGCCGCTACCAAGTACACCACTGAAGGTCTAAGAGAGATGCCAGCCACAATGCTTAACTGCTTTGCTAGGAATGAACACATTCTCTTTGAATGCCTTTTTGTCATATTTCAGCTTTTGCCTACCTCTCTCGTAGCTTCGATTTTGCATTTAATTGAAATCTCAATTTATATAGGCATCAATAACCATAAAAAAACATATTACCATATGTGAAAACATGAATCATGTATTACCCCTGACCTAAGACACATAATTATTGTGCCAAGGCGCTACTTATTACACCTCTGAAGGTCTAAAAAAGAAGCCAACCTCAAATCTTATCTGCTTTGCTAGGAATGAATGCATTCTCTCTGAAGGCCTTTTTGCTCATATTACAGCTTCTTCCACCCCTTACACATGGCTTCGCTTTCGTACATAATTCAAATCTCAATCTGCATAGGCATTAATAATAATCATATAAACACATTAAAATATACGAAATCATAAATCATATATTACTCCTTGACCGACGCTCAAACCTAAAATACATAATTACTGTGCAAGAAGCTACATCTACATCACAAGAGGTTTAAGAAAGAAGCCTACCTCAAAGCTTAACTGCTTTGCTATGAAAGAATGCATTGTTTCTGAATGCCGTTTTGTTCATAATACAGCATTTAAAAATAATGCGTTCATTCCTAGCAAAGCATTATAGCTTTGAGGTTGACTTCTTTCTTAGACCTCAGTGTTGTAGTTGGTAGCATCTTGGCACAGTAATCATGTGTCTTAGGTTCGACTCTGGGTCAAGAGATAAAATATGCTTCATGTTTTCATATATGGTAACGTGTTTATCTGATTATCATTGAGGCATTTATAGATTGAGATTTGCATTAAATGCAAAAAAATCGAAGCCAACTTGCGAGGTTGGGAGAAAATGTAACATGAACAAAAAGCCAATCAGAAAGAATGCGTTCATTCTTAGCAAAGAGGTTAAGCTTTGAGATCGGTTTCTTTCTTAGACCTCCAGTTGTGTAAATGGTAGCACCTTGGCACATTAATTATGTTTTAGGTTCAAGTATCGGTCAAGAGGGGAAAATTTGATTCATGTTTTCACATATGGTAATGTGCTTAGTTGATTAGTAGTGATGTCTATATAGATTGAGATTTAAATTAAATGCGAAGATGAAGCCCCTAGTGCATTCAGAAAAAATGCATTCATTCCTAGCAAAGCAGTTAAACTTTGATGTTGGCTTCTTTCTTAGACCTTCAGTGGTGTAGTTGGTATCGCCTTGGCACAATAATTATGCGTCTTAGGTTCGAGTCTCACCAAAGGGCAAACTATGATTTATGTTTTCATATATGGTAAAGTATTTGTTTGATAATTATTGATGTCTATATAGATTGAGATTTAAATTAAATGAAATTACGAAGCCATGAGTGAGGTTGGGAGAAGCTGTAATATGAAAAAAAAGGCCTTCAGAAAGAATGCATTCATTCCTAGCAAACCAGTCATTCTTCCATTTTGGTTTATTTATTAGACCTTTAGTGGTGTAGTTAGTAGCATATTATCTCAGCAATTATGTGTCTTAGTTTCAAATCTTAGTCAAGGGGTAAAATATTATTCCTGTTTTCGCATATGGTAATGGCCTAATTTGATTATTATTGATGCCCATATAGATTGAGATTTGAATTGAATGCGCAAACGAAGCCACGAGTGAGGTTGGGAGAAGCTGTAATATGAACAAAAAGGTATTCAGAAGGATTGATTCATTTCTAGCAAATCAGTTAAGCCTTGAGGGCGATTTCTTTGTTAGACATTCTGTGGTGTAGTTGGTAGCACCTTTGTACTGTAATTATATACCTTTTGTTCTAATTTCGGTCAAGGGTTAATATGATTAAAGTTTTCACATATGGTAAAGTGTTTATTTGATTATATTGATGCCTATATATATATATATATATATATATATATATATATATATATATATATATATATATATATATATATATATATATATATATATATATATATATATATATAGATATATATATATATATATATATATATATATATATATATATATATATATATATATATATATATATATATATATATATATATATATATATATATATATATATATATATATATATATATATATATATATATATATATATATATATATATATATATATATATATATATATATATATATATATATATATATATATATATATATATATATATATATATATATATATATATATATATATATATATATATATATATAGATATATATATATAGATATATATATATATATATATATATATATATATATATATATATATATATATATATATATATATATATATATATATATATATATATATATATAATATATATATATATATATATATATATATATATATAATATATATATATATATATATATATATATATATATATATATATATATATATATATATATATATATATATATATATATATATATATATATATATATATATATATTGAAATTTGAATTAAAATGTTGATAGCATTTTTGCATAGTAATTATGTGTCTTAGGTTCGAGTCTCGGTTAAGGGGCAAAATATGATTCATGTTTTCACATATTGTAATGTGCTTATTTGATTATTATTGATGCCTATTTAGATTGAGTTTTGAATTGAATGCAAAAATGTAGCCACGAGTGAGATTGGGAGAAGCTCTAATATGAATAAAAAGGATTTCATAAAGATTGCCTTCATTCCTTGCAAAGTAGTTAAGCTTTGATGCTGGTTTCTTTCTTAGACCTTCAGTGGTGTAGTTGGTAGCGTCTTGGCACACTAATTATGTCTCGGGTTCGAATCTATGTCAAGGGGTAAAATATGAGTCATGTTTTCACATATGGTAATGTGTTTATTTGATTATTATTGATGCCTATATAGATTGAAATTTGAATTAAATATAAAAACGAAGCCACAAGTGAGGTTGGGAGAAGCTGTGATATGATTAAAATAGCACTCAGAAAGAATGCATTTATTCCTAGTCAAGCAGTTAAGATTTGAGGAAGGCTTTTTTTATAAAGCTTCAGTGGTGTACTTGGTAGCACCTTAGCAGAGATACTGTCTGTCTTTGCTTCAAGTCTCAATCAAGAGGTGAAATATGATTCATATTTTCACATATGATGATGTGTTTATTTGATTTGTATTGATGCCTACACAGATTGATATTTGAATAAAATGCAAAAAGTCTCGGTCAAGGGGTTAAATATGAGTTATGTTTTCATGTATTGTAATTGTTTATTTGACAATTATTGATACCTATACAGACTGAGAAGCTGTAATATGAACATAAAGCATTCAGAAAGAATATATTCATTCCTAACAAAGCAGTAAAGTTTTGATGTTGGCTTCTTTCTTAGATCCTCAGGGATATACTTGGTAGCACATTGGCACAGCAATTATGTGTCTTGGCTTTGAATATTGCTCTTCCATTACATTTGACAATCCACAACACTCCCAATATCTTTTTTTCCCTCGTTTTTCCTCATATTTGCTTTTATTTATGGAAGGTCCACAACTTATGGCCCTCAGTACCCGGCATAGAGGGGTGCAGAGAATCTCCGGGTATCTTGTTGTCTCCATTACTAGCTTGAGGGCAGACATGCCTGGTGTTAATAATGGTCCTGCCCTCAACCTTACACCTCCAAATAGATCTTCATTATTTTAACATATGTGGCCTGGACTCTAATCTTTCATCTATGGAGCAGCACTTGGGTACCTTCCACCCTAACCTCCTCCTCCTGTCTGAAACCCAGCTGTCTATCCATGCTTCCACTGACCTATTTCAAGTCTTTCACTATAACCTGTATGCTCGTTTTCATTCCAAACATGGGGTCTGCTCCTACTGTAACACTAGCACTCCTATTGCAAGGCTCGTGGACATTGAATCTCCTAACTTTGATGTTCTATGGCTAAAAATCTATCTCTCCACTACCACTATACTCCTTTGCTTCTGCTACTGTTATCCAAACTCCACCGAGTATGTGTCTGTCTTTGAATATCTGTCCTCTTGCCATGAGTTATTGCTATCCTCCACCCATATGCCGAAGTTTTCTATATCGGAGACTTCATTGTACACCACAGTACATGGCTTAATTCTTCTCACAGTGATGTAGAAGGAAGTGAGACCCTTGCTTTCTCTGTTACTCATGATCTGGAGAGAATTATCCAACATCCCACTTGTGTCCCCGTTCGACATGAAAATGCAGCCAACACTCTAGACCTATCTCTTACTTCTAATGTTTCAAGCTACTCATCTTCTGTGTTTTCCCCTCTTGGTAAATCTGACCACTCTGTGATCTCAATATCCTCCATTTTTGCTCCCCCTACACCAGTTCCTCCTACTCAGTGCCACCTTTGGCACTTTAAGCATACCCAACATGTAGATTTGTGTAACTTCCTCTTTGACTTCCCATAGGATGACTACCGCTTTGGTCCCGCAATCCTGATCAGGTAGCACTGAAAGTGGCCATATAGCCCCTCATCTACAAAAATTTTCTCTCCCTCTACACCTTGGTCTGACCATGCCTGCTCCATGGCTATCCTGGCAAGGAATTGGGCACACCAGTCTTACCAATCCTCACCTTCTGATTTAACTCGCTCTGCTCTTATTGAAGCAAGGAATCACTAAATATCTCATATTCGATGGTCTAAGGTTTCCATTATTATAAGGAATGTTGATGACCTTTACTCCTCTCCCACTGACATATGTTTTTGGTTCTTAGCCAAAAACCTCTTATAAAACTTCTGTAACTCAAGCTTTCCCTCTCTCATTCGTTCTGATGATTCTATAGCTTGCTCTCCCACAGACAAAGCCACTTTCTTTGGCTCTCATTTTTCTGTCTGCCAACTCTTCTATAAACGATTCCAGCGCACATGTCCCTCAATCTTTACCCCTCTCTAATCCTATGCCCTCCCTTATCCTTTCTTCATTCAAAGTTCATAAGGTTCTTTATTCGCTAAAGATGAACAAGGCATCTGGTCAAGATGGTATCCCTGCAAGGTTTCTTAAGGTGTTCAGAGAACTGTCTCCCGTGCTTTGCAGTCTTTTTTACCTTATTTTCTCAACCAGTATCTATCCTTCATCTTGGAAGCATGGTCTAGTTCAACCTGTTCATAAGAAGGTACACAGCTCTATTTCTTCAAACTACCGACCTATTACCTTAGCCTCTTCTACTGCAAGAGTTTTCGAATCTTTACTCGATACTCACTTCTGGAACTCCTTGAATGTAGCTCACTTATCTCCAATCACCAGCATGGCTTCTAGAAGGTAAGATCCACTGATGACCTCCTGTCCTATCTTACTCATGCACAATCATCTTCTCTGAGGAACTATGGGGAATCCTTTTGTAGTCGCCCTTGATATCTGTAGGGCTTTTAACAGAGTCTGGCACAAGGCCCAGTTGGCCAAACTTCCTCTGTGTGGCTTTACCCCCTCTTTCTGTACTCTGATATCCAGTTTTCTTTCAGAGCGTTTTATATCTGTAGTTGTTGATGGTGGGACATCTAGCCCTTTCTCTGTTTCCATTGGTGTTCCACAGGGCTCTGTTCATTCACCTCCTCTGTTCCTTCTTTTCATCAGTGATCTACAATCCCCATCTTTTTCTCTCTTTCACACCTTTGCCGATGATTCTACCCTTCACTTTTCTTCTGCCTTTTCTTCACAACCCTTATCTGCTACTCATAATCAGTCTCTTATCACTCTTTCTTCTACTCTCAACTCCGATTTGCAGTGGGTATTTGAGTGGGGCACCCAAAATTTAGTTAAATGTTATGCCTACAAGCCAGTTTCTGGCTTTCTCTTTATCTTCTCCTGATAACCTTATTGTCTTCTAAACGAACAAAATTTGCTCTTATAATTCTATCAACATATAAAGAATCCATATAGCCTCTAACATGTCTTGGAAGAATCACATAATCCAAAATTTCAGAATCTGTATCCAATAATTGTGGGGTTTGTTTCTTTCTTGTCATTACTTTTCCTCTTTACAGTTACTTAAAATCTATAAAGGTCTTATCTGTCCCAGCTTAGAATACTGCTCACATATCTGGGGTGCTTCTTCCTATACTTATTTCCTTGATAGAGTTGATTCTAAGGCAATCAGACTCATTAATGATATTTCTCTTTCTTCTAATCGAGATATTCTCTCTTTGCAGTAATGTATTACCCCATTCTCTTTTACATCACTACTGCTTCCATCGCTGCTCTAATGAGTTGGAGAGTTGCATCCTCCCTCACTGCTTAGACCACTTAACAATCGCCAGTCAGCCTCATCTTATACGTACTGTGTGGAGCTTTGTAGCTCCAAATTGGTCAGTGCAGTGACTGCTTATTCTCATCTCCATTAAGACTCTGGAACTCTCTTCCTCCTTCAGTCTCCAAATTTTTATGACCTATCTTCCTTCAAAAAGCAGATCTATCATCATCTCAGGAGCTAATCCTCCATATCTCTGAGTTCTCAGTACTCTGACTATTTTTTGTTTTCTCGTTTTCCTTTGTATATCGTTACATCATCTCTGCCTTGTCCTTAACCTTTTTCTTTTCCTTTGTCATGTCGTTTTCTCGTGCCCGGGCCTTTATCGATGAGGGTAGATATTGCCCGTCCCGGTGTCACACTCATAAAGAAAAAAGTGGTTATATGATTCATACATTCACATATTGTAATGTACATATTTGATTTGTATTGATGCTTATATAGAATGAGATTTGAAGTAAATAGAAGAACAAAACCACGGGTGAGGTTGGGAGAAGCTCTATTGTGAACAAAGGCATTCAGAAAGAATGCATTCATTCCTAGCAAAGCAGTTAAGCTTTGATGTTAGTTTCTTTCTTAGACCTTCAGTGGTGTACTTGGTAGCAACATGAAGCAGTAATTATATGTCTTAGGCTCGAGTTTCGGTCAAGAGGTTAAATATAATTCAAGTTTTCACTTAAGTTGATGTGTTTAGTTGATGTGTAATGATGCCTATGTACATAGATTAATTAATTAAATGCCACAACGAAGCCACGAGTGAGGCTGTGAGAATAATATGGCATTAAGAAAGAATGCATTTATTCCTAGTAAAGCGTTTAAACTTGAGTTTGTCTTCTTTGTATGACTTTCAGTGATGTAGTAGGTAGCGCCTTGGGACAGTAATTATGTGTCTCATGTTCATGTCTCGGTCAAGGGGTAAAAAATGATTCATGTTTTCACATGTGGTGATGTGTTTCTTCGATAATTATTGATCCCTACAAAGACTGAGATGTGAATTAAATGAAAAATGAGAAGATATGTATGAGAGCGCAGAGCCAAATATTAAGAGCAGTGTGGGCTTGACGAAAAGTCTCTCGTCTCTCAGTATATGTTGGTTTGCATCAAGGGTCTGCTTTGAGTTCATATCTATTTGATGGTCTTGGATGTAGTAACCCAGGGTATTAGAGATCAGTCTCCATGGTGTATGCTCTTTGCAGATGACATTGTACTGTGTAGCAACAGACGAGAGGTAGTGGAGGAGAAGCTTGAGGAGTGGAGAAGAATGATGGAGGATAGAGGACTGAAATCAGCAGGAAGAAGACAGAGTACTTGAGGTTGAGAGATAATGAGGATGGGGAGGTCAATTTGCAGGGGAAGGTGTTGAAAAGAGTTGAAAAGTTCAAGGATTTGGGATCAACAGTAGCAGAGGATGGTGACCTAGAGTCAGAAATAACCCATAGAATACAAACGGGATGGAAGAACTGGAAGAAAGTGTCTGGAGGTGCTATGCGAAAGGAGAATAGGGATTAAGTGGAAGGGTAAAGTGCATAAGACAGTTGTGAGACCTGCGATGATGTATGGAGCAAAGACATTGGCAATAAAGAAGACACAAGAGAAAAAACTGGATGTGACAGAGATGAGGATGTTGAGATGGATGTGTGGGGTGACAAGATGTGATAAGATCAGAAACGAGGTAATTAGAGGTACCTTAAAAGTTAGAGAAATATCACATAAGATACAAGAAAGTAGACTAAGATTGTATGGTCATGTCGTTAGGAGGGATGAACAGTATGTTGGGAGGAGAGTGATGGAAATGGATATACAGGGTAGGAGAAGGAGAGGGAGACCAAAGCGTAGGTGGATGGATTGCATCAATGACGACCTGAGGTCTAAAGGTTTGTTGGGTGATGAGGTATGGGAGAGAAACAAATGGAGAAAACTGGCCAGAAACATCGACTCCACATAAAAGTGGGAAAAGATGTAGACGAAGAAGAAAAAAAATGCGAAGCTACGAGTGAGAATGTGAGAAGCTGTAGTATTTACAAAAAGGCATTCAGAAAGAATGCGTTTCACTCCTGGCAAAGCAGTTAAGCTTTGAGGTTCGATTCTTTCTCACACCTTCAGTGATGTAGTTGGTAATGCCTTGGCACACTAATTATGTGCCTTTGGTTCGAGTCTCGGTCAAGGGGTAAAATATGATTCATGTTTTCACATATGGTAATGTGCTTATTTGATTACTTTTGATGACTATAAGGATTGAGATTGAATTAAACTCGAAAAAGAAGCCACAAGTGAGGTTGGGAGAAGCCGTAATATGAACAAAGGGCATTCAGAAAAAGTGCATTCATTAAGAGCAAAGCAGTTTAGCTTTGATGCTGGATTCTTTCTTAGACCTTCAGTGGTGTAGTTGGTAACGCCTCGGCACTGTAATTATTTGTTTTAGGTTCGGGTCTCGGTCGAGAGGCAAAATGCGATTCATGTTGTAACTTATAGTAAGTTGTTTATTGGATTATTATTATTATTGCCCATATATAGATTGAGATTTGAATTTAATGCAATTACGAAGCCACATGTGAGGTTTGGAGAATCTGTAATATGAACTAAAATGCATTCAGAAAGAATGCGTTCAATCCTAGCAAAGCTGTTAAGTTTTGAGGTTGGCTTCTTTATTAGACCTTCATTGATGAAGATGGTAGTAACTTGGCACAGTAATTATGTTTATTAGGTTCGAGTCTCTATCAAGGGGTAAAATATGATTTATATTTTCGCAAATGCCTATATGTTTATTAGATATTATTGATGCTATATAGACTGGAATTAACATTAAGTGGAGCAAGGAAGACATGAGTGAGATTAGGAGAAGCTGTAATATGAACAAAAAGGCATTCAGAAAGAATGCGCTCATTCCTAGCAAAGGAGTTAAGCTTTTAGATTGGCTTCCCTCTTGAAGTGGCCCAGTTTGTAGCAACATTTCATATTAATTTTGTCTTAGATTCGAGTCTCAGTCAAGGGGTAATATATGATTGATGCCTATACAGACTGAGGTTTGAATTAAATGGGAAAACAAAGCCGCGAGTGAGGTTGAGAGAAGCTGTAATATGAACAAAAAGGCATTCAGCTAGAATGCGTTCATTCCTGGTAAAGCAGATAAGCTTTGAAATCGCCTTCTGTCTTCGGCCTTAAATTGTGTAGTTGCTAGCTAATTTACACTAATTATGTGTCTTAGGTTCGAGTCTCGGTCGAAGGGTAAAATAAGATTCATGTGGTCAAATATGGAAATGTGTTTATTTGATTTGTATTGATGGCTATGTAGCTTAAGATTTGAATTATGTGCAAAAAGGAAGCCACGAATGCGATTGGGAGAACCTGTAATATGAACTAAAAGGCATTCAGAAAGAATGCATTCATTCCTTACTAAGCAGTTAAGCTTTGATGTTGGTTTTTTCTTAGAACTTCAGTGGTGTAGTTGATAGCGCCTATGCTGAGTAATTATGTTTCTTAGGTTCGAATCTAGGTCAAGGGGTAAAATGTGAGTCATGTGTTCACACATTGAAATGTGTTTATTTGATTATTACTGATGCCAAGATAGACTGAGATTTGAATTAAATGCAAAAACGAAGCCTTGATTAAGGTTGGAAGAAGCTGTAATTTGAACAAAATGGCATTCAGAAAGAATTTGTTTATTCTTAGCAAAGCAGTTTAGCTTTGAGGTTGACTTCTCTCATAGACCTTCAGTGGTGTACTTAGCAGCGCCTTGTCACAGTAATTGTGTATCATAGGTTTTAGTCTTGGTCAAGGGTTAAAATATAATTAATGATTTCACATATGGTAATATGTTTATTTGATTCGTATTGATGCCTATATAGATTGAGATTTGAATTAAACGAGAAAACGAAGCCACGAGTGAGGTGGGAAGAACCTGTGATATAAACAAAAAGGCATTCAGAATGAATGCATTTATTCCTAATAAATCAGTTAAGATTTAAGGTTTTCTTCTATTTTAGACCTTCAGTGGTGTAGTTGGTAGTGCGGGCACAGCAATTATGTGTCTACGGATCGAGTCTCAGTCAAGGGATAAAATATGATTCATGCTTCCACATATTGTAATGTGGTTATTTGATTTGTATTGATGCCTATATAGATTGAGATTTGAATTTAATGCGAAAACAAAGCCACGAGTGAAGTTCGGAAGAGCTGTAATATGAACAAATATCCATTCATAAATAACGTATTTATTCCTAGCAAAGCGATAAGCTTTGATATTGGCATCTTTCTTAGAAATTTAGTGGTATAGTTGGTAGCGCCTCGGCGCAGTCATTATGTGTCTTAACTTTGAAACTTGGTCAAAGGGTAAAATATGATTCATGTTTTCGTATGTGGCACTGTGTTTATTTGATAATTATTGATGCCTGTATAGATTAAGATTTAAATTAAATGCAAAAAGGAAGCCACGAGTGAGGCGTGTCATATGAACACAAATGCATTCAGAATGAATGCATTCATATCCAGCAATGCAGCTAAGCTTTGAGGTTTGCTTCTTTCATAGTTCTTCAGTGGTGTAGTTGGTTGCACCTTGGTACATGCATTATGTGTCTTATGTTCGAATTTCCGTCAAGGTGTGAAGCATGATGCATGTTTTCACATATGGCAATGTGTTTATTTGATAACTAATGATGCCCTTATAGATTTAGATTTGAATTAAGTGTATAAAGCGAATCCACAAGTTAGGTTGGGAGAATTGTGGTGTGAACATTAAGGCATTCAGATAGAATGCGTTCATTATCAGCATAGCAGTAAGGATTTCAGGTTGGCTTCTTTGTTTTCAGCTTTACATGGTAATTATGTGTCTTAGGTTCGAGTCTCGGTCGAGCAGTAAAATATGATTAACATTTCCGCATAAGGTAATGTGTTTCTTTGATAATTATTGATGTCTATATAGATTGAGATTTGAATTAACTGCAAAAACGAAGCCTCGAGTGAGGTTGCGAGAAGCTGTAATATGAACATAAAAGCTTTCATATAGAATGCATTCATTCCTAGCAAAGCAGTTAGGTTTTGAGGTTGACTTTTTCTTAGGCCTTCAGTGGGGTAGTTGGTAGCACCTTGGTACAGTAATTATGTGTCTTAGGTTCGAGTCTCGATCAAGGGGTAAAATATGATTCTTGTTTTCACATATGATAATGTGTTTATTTGATTGTTTTTGATATTTCCATAAATTGAGATTTGCATTAAATACGAAAATGAAGCCACGAGTGTGGTTGGGAGAAACCGCATTATGAACAAAGAGGCATTCAGAAAAAACTCATTTATTCCCAGCAAAGCAATTAGCTTTGAAGTTGGCTTCTTTCTTATACCGGCTGTAGTGTAGTTAGTAGCCCCTTAGCACTGCAATTATGTGTCTTAGGTTCGATCCTCAGTCAAGAGATAAAATATGATTCATATATGCATCATACCGATCGGGATACGAATCTAGGCACACATAATTGATGTGGCAAGGTGCTACCAAAGAGGGTGTTAAAAGAGAAACCAATCTTACAGCTTTACTTCTATACTGGGAATGAACGCATTCTATCTGAATGCCTTTTTGGTCACATGACAGTTTCCCCCTACCTCACTCATGGCTTCGTTTTTTTATTTAATTCAAATTCAAACCTAATTGGGCATCAACAATAAGCAAATAAGCACATTGCAATATCTGAAAGCGAAGCCACGAGTGAGCATCTTAGAAACTGCAATATGAACAAAAAGGCATTCAGATGGAATGCATTCATTCCCAGAATAGCAGTTAAATGTAAGGTTGGTTTTTCTTTGAATACCTTCTGTGGTGTAGTTGGCAGCACCTTTATACAGTAATTATGTCCTATATTCGAGTCCTGGTCGGGGAAAAATATAATTCAAG
>JAXCGZ010023401.1:37500-40000 GCA_037179515.1 Halocaridina rubra
TATATATATATATATATATATATATATATATATATATATATATATATATATATATATATATATATATATATATATATATATATATATATATATATATATATATATATATATATATATATATATATATATATATATATATATATATATATATATATATATATATATATATATATATATATATATATATATATATATATATATATATATATATATATATATATATATATATATATATATATATATATATATATATATATATATATATATATATATATATATATATATATATATATATATATATATATATATATATATATATATATATATATATATATATATATATATATATATATATATATATATATATATATATATATATATATATATATATATATATATATATATATATATATATATATATATATATATATATATATATATATATATATATATATATATATATATATATATATATATATATATATATATATATATATATATATATATATATATATATATATATATATATATATATATATATATATATATATATATATATATATATATATATATATATATATATATATATATATATATATATATATATATATATATATATATATATATATATATATATATATATATATATATATATATATATATATATATATATATATATATATATATATATATATATATATATATATATATATATATATATATATATATATATATATATATATATATATATATATATATATATATATATATATATATATATATATATATATATATATATATATATATATATATATATATATATATATATATATATATATATATATATATATATATATATATATATATATATATATATATATATATATATATATATATATATATATATATATATATATATATATATATATATATATATATATATATATATATATATATATATATATATATATATATATATATATATATATATATATATATATATATATATATATATATATATATATATATATATATATATATATATATATATATATATATATATATATATATATATATATATATATATATATATATATATATATATATATATATATATATATATATATATATATATATATATATATATATATATATATATATATATATATATATATATATATATATATATATATATATATATATATATATATATATATATATATATATATATATATATATATATATATATATATATATATATATATATATATATATATATATATATATATATATATATATATATATATATATATATATATATATATATATATATATATATAATATATATATATATATATATATATATATATATATATATATATATATATATATATATATATATATATATATATATATATATATATATATATATATATATATATATATATATATATATATATATATATATATATATATATATATATATATATATATATATATATATATATATATATATATATATATATATATATATATATATATATATATATATATATATATATATATATATATATATATATATATATATATATATATATATATATATATATATATATATATATATATATATATATATATATATATATATATATATATATATATATATATATATATATATATATATATATATATATATATATATATATATATATATATATATATATATATATATATATATATATATATATATATATATATATATATATATATATATATATATATATATATATATATATATATATATATATATATATATATATATATATATATATATATATATATATATATATATATATATATATATATATATATATATATATATATATATATATATATATATATATATATATATATATATATATATATATATATATATATATATATATATATATATATATATATATATATATATATATATATATATATATATATATATATATATATATATATATATATATATATATATATATATATATATATATATATATATATATATATATATATATATATATATATATATATATATATATATATATATATATATATATATATATATATATATATATATATATATATATATATATATATATATATATATATATATATATATATATATATATATATATATATATATATATATATATATATATATATATATATATATATATATATATATATATATATATATATATATATATATATATATATATATATATATATATATATATATATATATATATATATATATATATATATATATATATATATATATATATATATATATATATATATATATATATATATATATATATATATATATATATATATATATATATATATATATATATATATATATATATATATATATATATATATATATATATATATATATATATATATATATATATATATATATATATATATATATATATATATATAT
>JAXCGZ010023402.1:0-2500 GCA_037179515.1 Halocaridina rubra
TCGATACTCGGTTTTCCAATACTGTCAATTGACATTTTGTCTATGAGTTGATTACGCATTAACTTTTTTTTTCCTATTCAAAATCCCTTACTAAGTTGGTAACACTGGCCCACTAGTCCACAATTTGCTCTATAAATCTCTGCACACATTTTATTATTTGCATTTAATAACGTCAAATCTATTTTCAATCTGACAATACTGATCCAGGAGGATATGATAATGTTTGTTGTTTATCTGCCCAGACATAGCTATCAACATTTAGTGATATAAAATATATTACGAGTCTTAATACTGGGGGTCACGATAGTTCAGTGGTAGAGTGTGTGAGTCGAGAAGAGACGAACAGGTGTCCAATACCACCTGGGGCATTAGGAATGTCACTCATCCTTAATCCCAGAGCACCAACATATCTTTATGCATCCTCATTTTAAAGGTGACCAACTTTGACTCATAATACGATGTACTACTATGAGTTTGCTAAGACTAATGCTAATGAAGATGACTAAATGAGACTCGGTGTTTCTAGGGGCTAATTTGTTTTTTTTATTACAATAGTTGTGTGACTTTAGCTTATCTTTTTATGTTGCTAATATTGAATAATCCCAAGCATTATTGTTGTACCACTTCTTAGTCTTCAAGAGGCTACTAAAACACAGCGATATCATATAAATGTAGGAACAGCTGCTGAATAATAATAATAATAATAATAATAATAATATAATAATAATAATAATAATAATAATAATAATAATAATAATAATAAGAAGAAGAAGAAGAACTTTCAATGAAAATGAAAAACCCAGTAAAATAATATAAACTGCGCCATGAAGTACCATGTAAAAATAAATAAATCCTAGTTTTTCTTAGTTTTATAATCCGGTTTGCTGCAGGCTAATAAAACACAAAATTAACCCCCATAAAGATTTTGCATAGACGAAAAGTTTTCTTAAGTTTTTAGTCTATTTTGAAGGTAAGTAAGCTTCTTGATTCAGGTTATCATTTAGCCTTATTGAAATAAATTTTCCCTATTACTTAATGTGTAGAACTCAAGTATTATTCTTTTTCTTTTTAATGTGTGCAAATATTAATCATGTGTACATGATTAACATCTGCATAATGTATATATTACACAGGCTTCATAACTATATTTCTAATAGATAGTCTCTTCTGAGATGGCAGACATGGTAGCTCGTATAACACGTGAGTCAGGACGCGACTACCGTGGATTCGATTAACCCACGGGTTGTAGGGAGGGCATCCAGCTTTAGTTCCTCAGCTCCAACATGTCGATGTCCACCTCATTTGAAAGGATGCATTGATGTGTTCTTTCAGATCGATTGTTATATTATCTAATGAAACCTTTCTCTCTTATTAAATGAAGACTTTGTCTTAATTTTTATTTTTTTTGTATTTTCAGCTGAATAGGAAAATGTTTTATTTCTTACGAAAAGATCCATTGAGATTTTTTGGAATTTGTAAATATATGTCATTGATATATACTGTGTCATGACCTGTCAAATCTCATCATATTATGCTTTCTGTAGGCCTTTGCATAAGAAAAATTTAATTCATTCATATTTTCCTATTTATTAGGTTATTTTATATTTTTCTTAAGTACAATGTTTATGTCATATGGTGTGTAAATTCGTCTTCATATTATTTCATGTGTTATATCAGGTTGTCTAGGGATTTAATTCATAAATTATTAGATGAAAAGACATGACTCGGTTTGACATCCGGTGGCAATCATGTATCTGCTAAACCTGCTGATAGGCAATAAGGGCATTACTTAAACAGCGTAAAACTCTCTGACTTATTTACATTAATTAATCATAATGTGTTGTAGATTTTGGCTTAAGCAAAGGAAAAGGTTGCAAATGATAAACAATGATTGTTTTTTGAGATTGAAGTGAAATGGGTGACCCTGGTGTTCTATGCAAGTTTTGAGGGCTAATTTCACAAGAAATTGAATATGGACTTTTTTTTTATTAACATGATTATACATTGACCGTTTTTTGTGGATTTGTGTGGGAGAAATAAGTGTTTGGGACTTTTGAATGAAGCAAATAGAAGTCATTCTTAACAGAGCTTTGCTGATTTAACTTATTGCTGCAACTTAAACACACCTAAATTCTGTTTTTCTGACTCGACATTCCTCATAATATTAAGTAAGGTTTTTTCTAAGTTACCTTACTTGATATAGATTGTCATTAACTATCTCAACTAGCTTAATATTTCTTCAATCATTATTATCTTTTAAATATGGCAAAGTTATTCTAAAATATTTATCTAATCTTATGAAGTATATTTTGCTTCCTACTCAGAATATTTATTTTAGATTTTAGGTGCTGAGACTCACCTGAAACTACAGCCATCGAGTGTTGTGACATTTTCCTTATTCATTTGAATACTTTGTGGATCTGCTTTCCTTTGTTTTTCTTCTCTGGAAATCCTCACATTGGCATAATGAAGCCTTCCTCTCTCTCTCTCTCTCTCTCTC
>JAXCGZ010023402.1:5000-7500 GCA_037179515.1 Halocaridina rubra
TATATATATATATATATATATATATATATATATATATATATATATATATATATATATATATATATATATATATATATATATATATATATTATGATTGCGACAGCGGGTCGGGCAAAGAAAATTTCCACCATTAGGACCTGGGTATCAAGAAAACATTGAGAAGAAGAGAAGTGTGCAGCTAATGGACAAGGTAGAAATAAGAGTGATGAACAATATAGAAGGACAGGCTTAAAAAAGTGCTAAAAAAATTAAAAGCTAGAAGCATGGAAGGATTCCACTCTGAGATGACAATAGGTCGGTATTTCAGAAGAAGAAAAGTCCTAAGGGTTGCGGAAAACAGAAGGAGGAAGAGAGTTTCAGTCTGGAAGTGGACTGACATATCCACGTGCTACAAATCTCCAAACGGTACCTGAGTTACGGGATCGCATGGTGTGTGCTCCATGGCCTCGACGTACATGTGGGGATGCACTTCGCTAACCCAATAGATCCTCAATGTTAGTAGTACCTATAGAAAAGGAAAAGAGATAATGCCTTTCGATGAAGGAAAAGAGACTTGTGATTGGAAGAAAGTGAAGGTCACTTGATGTTGAAGACGCCGAAAACGACTTGAACATCAAGGGAACCGAACCCGCATATTAAGCAATATGTTCATCACCATACCGATGGAGCTACATCATCATATAATAATTACCTGCATATCAAAGAGCAAACAGTATGCCCATGGTTCTTATACATTGATACCAAATGAAAAGAGTACCTCAGAAAGTTATGAAAATATTACGGAGTTGAACGACAAAGCAGAAAACTTTAATAACTATTTTGCTAACGATGGCAAAAATACATATGAAAAAACTCAAGAAAACATCAACTCAGTGAATATGAGTAATTGCTTAAATGACAATTCTTCCAATGTAAACAAAAGAGAGTACTTCAAGATAAATCCTATCGATTGTGCTACCCTAATTCTTACCATAAAGAGCCTAAGAAACTCTGGCTCTTATGGTTCAGATGGTATACCATTTCAGTTCATCAAAGACGCTCTACCCATGATTGCATCCTATATTCTAACTATTATGAACACTTCCATTGTCACTAAAAAGTTTGCTGACTCTTGGAAAATATCACATGTAATACCTCTGCATAAAAAGGGGGACAGAGAAGATGTGACAAACTATCGTCCCATTTCTCTGCTACCCATTTTCTGTAAAATATTAGAAAAAATTGTTGCATGCCAACTTATGTCATATTTAGAATCAAATAGACTATTAAGTATTAACCAACATGGTTTCAGACCGAAACTTTCGACGGAAACTGCACTGCTTAGAGTTACGAATAGTATATATAATAATAATATAGATATGAAAAAAATATCTATTCTTGTATTATTGGACTTATCCAAAGCCTTCGACAGTGTAAGCCATGGAATTCTTTTAAGTAAATGTATTAACTAATCGTAAAGAGTTCATACGTCTTAGCAACATTATCGCTGTGCCAAAAAATGTATCATTTGGTGTTCCACAGGGATCAGTACTTGGTCCTATCCTTTTCTCCATTTACATAAATGATCTATCTTCTTTCATTTCTGACTGTCTAGTCGTACAATATGCAGATGACACTCAACTACTCCTTAGTGGTGATATTAATAATCTCCCAGAGCTAACTTTAAGAGCAGAAAACACTCTGTCAAAAATTAAAACCTATTTTCAAGAAATTGGGTTGTTAATTAACGAAAGTAAAACACAGTGCATATTTATTGGTTCAAGGTTCCACATAGCACAAATTCCAGAAAACACAACAATTAATTTTTGCGACAATATTATCACATCTAGCAAAACAGTAAAAAACCTAGGTATTCACTTTGATAACCACATGTTGTGTGATTCCCACATAGATAAAGTATGCAAAAAGGTTACAGGAACATTAATGTACTTATCACGTATAAAAGACAATTTTGAGACTACTACTTGAATAACTGTTGTTGAATCTCTAGCCCTAAGTCACATTAATTACTGCACAACTCTTTGGGGAGCTACCACTAAGGCTCAGATAAACAGAATACAGAAGATTATTAATTTTGCAGCTCGAGTTGCCCTGGGAGGAATAAGAAAATATGACCACATCACACCAGCTCTCAATAAACTTGGGTGGCTGCGGGCAGAAAATAAGGTCGCTTATGGTATTTATGTTTTTGTATTCAAAATTTTATACCATCATTATCCTAGCTGGCTATTTGATTTAAAAACAGTCAGGGATATAAGGGGAACCAACACAAGACAGAGCAGTGGGCTCTTTATTCACAGAACAAACACAGAAGCAGGTTCAAAGATGATCACTATCAAAGGGCCAACATTCTGGAATAATATTCCAGAGCATCTTAAAAATGCATCCTCCTTCACAGCTTTCAAAGGTAAACTATATAATTTTCTTTTGGACAAATAGTTGCTGCTCATTAAGAACTAATTATTCTCATTGTAAGGAAACAAATATGGAAATGATGCCG
>JAXCGZ010023402.1:17500-40000 GCA_037179515.1 Halocaridina rubra
ACCACCAAGAGTTGTGGCTAGGCACCTGGAACTAACCACAGGCGCCATGCACCCCCCCCAAGAGGCCTACAGGATAAGGGACCCTCGGTCCTCGAAAACACCACAAGTTGTGAAGAGAAACATGTGGGGCTAGGGTGAAATAGAATACTCTCCCCACTTGTCTTCTGCGGTGAGGCCGGCGTTTGTAGAGGGCGTCAAGGAGATATGTGACCGGACCCCTGAGGCTTGGCATCCGACATGGAGTACCTGAGGGTGGGAAAGGCCGAGAGTTAGCCCTTTCCTAAACCACACGAGACATGAACTTGTGTTTCGTACGCAGGAACCTGCCCAGGAGAAATGCCCAATAACTTCCCCCCCCCGGAAGTAGGAGGGATTCCACTTTGAACCTGGCGCTGATTTGCTAGGATTAGATCTGACTGATTTCATTGGAGAATTGGATGTTAAGCCACGCCCTGCCCCTGGGGGTATTTAAAGAGCCACCCAGGGCAGAGACATTTTAGTTAGCAGTTTGCCAGGGGCACGAATAGATCATAGACTGTGAAGTCATAGGGTGGGGGCCATTGGGCCATTGGGCCACTGGGCCATTGGGCCATTGGGCCAGTTGAGGCATAGGGGCATTGAAGCGTCGAAGTTGTGTTGTACTCTAGAATAAATATAAGTAAAGGATTCACTGCGTGTCCATTCTTACCTCGTACCCTTCAGGCACTAGCATTTATTAACTTGTGACCACGCTACCATAATTATAAATATAGATGTACGTAGGAGGAAAAGCTATACGTCAGTGGTGGCAGTGCGGTACGGATCATCACGCCTGGAATACATACAAAGAGACTCTCATATCAGAAGAAACCGGTGCAAAGAAAAGAAAATAAGAATGGCAAAAGCAGAAACCCAACATCTCCCAATTCAAGAAGTGAGTGACGAGGCCAAACACCGGAGAATTCTCGAACTGGAGGAGCAAGTGCGGCGCCTACAAGCACGCGCCGACGTCGCTCCGTCGAGAAGGAACTTGGCCGACGCCGACGCCTCAAACATCGACGAACAGCCTGCCGCTCCGAACCCCGTGGTGACACCGGGAACGCAGCCGGCCAAGCCCCCACCCTGTGCCCTGGTTGTAAAGACGCCTCGAGTCAAGAATTCATTTTTATACCTCGACGGCGCGAATATAAAAGACCGCGAATGTCCGTCCATAATTCCCGCGACCGACTTCCTGAAATACTTGGGTCTGCGGATGAGAAGTGACGAGTGGTCAAATAGAGAATGTTACAAAACGTTGAAGGAACTATTTCTGAGATATTTCTTAGTAAGCCGAAGTGTGACCGGAGCATTGAGTGAAAATGCCCATTACAAGAGGTATAAGTTGCCGGATCCGACCAAGAGGACGGCGATTCGTCGATTTTACGCGAAGAGAAGAAGGAGAACCCTCTCCTTCCTTGCCTTCTGCCATGAAGCTCTCCAGGACAACCTCCTTAAAATAAGCTAAGTACTTGTGATCTGTATCCAGTGAGTAATGGGACAATTAGTAAAAGAAATTGAGGTCGGTGGACGCCGCCATTTTGTCTTGTAGTAATGCTTTGACTCAGCCAACCCGCTTATAAGGGGTGTGGCGCTTAATAAGTTGATAAAAGTAGAATTTCTGTACCCATTACTAACATGGATAATTTGTACTAATAGCTATAAGCAGTAATAAACTCCGTTTTTTGTTATAATTTGAGTAATGTAAAAAAATTTGCGTTGGAAGTGCGTTCCATTTATTTGTATTAATGCTTAGATTGAATTTTGAGAACGCGAATGTATCGATTTTTAATTGAAAAAAAAAAACTTTAATGCACGTGAAATCACTGTTACAGTATATTAATTTCTAAAGCGTAAGAATTATAGTGAGAAATATACGTGCATCTGCTTTTGAGAGTTTCATAGACCACGTGTGGTTTTCGAGAAAAGAATGCGGAAGTGACCATTCGATCTTCCAACCTCGTTATTGTGAATCTGTAGTAATTGTACTGAGCTTTGATATTTTAAAGTACGTGTAAAATCGTTGTTATATAAATTTTCTTAAAGCGTAAGAAATCGAGTGTTACGATTGCGCCTGTTTTTAAGCTTTTTTTCTTTTTTTTGTTTGTTTTTATCCGCGGGAGTAATGTTTTAGCGAGGGAAGGACATAAACGACAGATCGTTCTCTTTGTGTTAGGATGAAGGGATTAACATTACGATACGTGTGTGGCATGTTCTTTTTGAAGAATAAGAAATTTTCGTGATATTAGTTAGAGATGAGTTTTTGATTTCACGCTATGCAGGCGAAAGTAAGAGTAAATTAGAGTAGTTTGTGCTGTCCTAGAATAGGGAAGGTTTTTCAGTGTCACCCAAAAGTAGCTTCAAGGGAGTAGAATGTTTGTTTGTTCGTTAGAATGGGACTTAGGACTGGTGAGGAGGTCTGTAACCGCACGGCTCAGCCGAAATTTCACCTTTAATCTCCTTCAGAGAGATAAGGGAAAGGAAAACCAACATGTTGTAAATAAAAAGGGAATTTTACAGAAAGGGGATGATTGTCTTGAAAGTGATGTAGCGAACGTGACAGCGAGTGAGTATGAATGACTGGGGGTATAATGGGAGGGTTGCTCTAGGGGGTGAAATCGCGGAAAGCACCGTTAGGAAGCATGACTGGGGAGTCTGCGAGGATCGTTCCCCTGCTCTGCCAGGTCCTTCTGCATGCCATATCAGAGTGTATTTATGGGAGGTGATGCGCTGTTGCAATATCTAGTGAGAGATATGGATGAGAAGGTAATTCTCCACCTGCCCAGATATGGTTGAAATGCCGAGTTTGTGTTATTTTGTTTTGTCCCCTACTCCGCCGTTGAGATTATTATTCGATTTCCGAGAGATTCCAAGATAGATGTTACGTGATAAAGGACGTGAATCTATGAATGATTCTTTATTTTCTTTGCTAGCTGCAGTATATACATTATTTGTCTGAAGAGATATGTTAGATTGATAAAGTAAAACCTTGCGAGTTTTAGCCATGATAATGTTTTATCAAAATTATTTCGGCTTGGTCATAAAGAAAGAGTGAGAGCTGACACGAAATGACAACAAGAATGTTACACAGCTGTATCCCGTATTTGAGAGAGCAGATATAAGTCAAATTCGAGATAGTAAAAGAAGATAGATATTTTATGTTTGAATTGTTTATGTACAACTCCGTACGAGATTTTGAAGTTTAAGCAAAATGCATTCTTTACTGTTGATAATGAGATATACTTTTGTTTTTATTATTGCATACACAGAGATAGACTTTTTATATTCTTAGATACCCGTTTTTGTTATAGTTTTTTTGTATTGAAGAAATCTTTAAAATCTTACTTAAAGGATTCTGAAAAGATTATCTAGAGATAACCGTGGTTAATCCCTAGCATTTTCATGAATTTTAGATTACAATCGGGCTAATTAAAGATAATTGAGATTATTAGAGATTATTTGCTGAGTTTTAAAGTTAAAATTAATGACACTTAAGTCCTTTTTAAGAAGTTGTTACGAAAAGGATATTGTACTTTTGTTGATAGTAGTAGGGATAGTGTCACATATGATTTTAATCAGAGTGGGTGCGCTTCGACTTAACCCTCTGATTTATAGCATGAAAAGAGAGAGATTGTCATTATAGACAAGGATGTGTATGCCGTTACAGTAAAGTCCTTATCAAGATTAAACAGAGAGGAATGGATTTATGCTTCGACAGTTTTGCAGTTGTACACTAAGTTCTTTTTGCTTTCGTTTTTTTTTAATCAGGAATGAGAATAGCCGCTGACAATAAACATAAGCCTCTATCGATAGTCATTGCTAACGTTGTTCACGTTCATTTGTTTATTTTATTATTAGAGATACTCTGCGACACTTTTTTTTTATTTTCAGTACAAGTAAAAGACGAAGGCAAGTCTCAGCTGACTTGTGAGTGAAAAACCGCAACGTATTTCTCTCTCTCTCTCTCTCCTCTCTCTCTCTCTCTCCTACCTTTCACTCGACTCTGAAACTGACAGAGACCTCTCCTGCTGCTAACAGAACGTTGCCGTCTTTGATTTTTCCTTTTTGTTTTTATTCTAGCGAAGCTAGGCGATAATTGTGCCTACATTTTATTTCAGTTGATAGATTGTTGCATGCTGTTATTGCATAAATACTGATAAGACATCGGTAGTACCGCCATTTGCATAAATATTATTGCCACATGTCGCAACTGTTTAGAGAATAGATAGAACTCCCATTGACAAATTGTGGAGCCAGCAAGTTGCCACTTATGCTATATATATATACATTGATTACGACAGCAGGAATTTGAATATTAAGGGAGACTGTGTTAGAATAAGCATCACTATGAGAAAAATAAGTATAGAACTCTGTTCTTACTTCTGAATGCCAGTCTCCATTGTATATATATTGATATTTCTGATTTAGTATATTTATTTTTATTGTTTATTATTCTTATTTTTAGATCATGATTATTAGTAATGTTATTATGTTGACTGATATTGTTGCTATCTCTCAATGGCCTGTTGCTAATTATTATTTTTGAAATGAAATCAGCAGTAACTTGATGATTTGTATCTTTTAACTGAATTCATACTTGATGTTACTGTAGCCACCGCCAATAAGAATGTTTCTTTAGTGGCTTTTCTGAGCATTTAATGATTATTCTTTTTGACATTTATAGTAGAGTAATGCTATGTAGCAGTTGCTAAGTCCTAAGTATCTTGGAATAATAATCTAGTTGTGTAGACACATACCTTCCCTTACCACCCTATTCCTAGGCAGCCCCGACCTGCAAGTTCTAAAAGTCTTTAGATTTTGTCCGTCAGACAAGTCCCTAATGCCCATTGAATAGAGATTGCAATCACTTGCAGTTGCAGGGGAGGCAAAGTATAGCCTCGATTACCAATGTAAGGCCAATGTTGGTACCCTGAAGTCATAGGGAACCTTCCTTGTACTGTAGTAGTGACAGAGGTTCAAACTTTCATCCCGCATTCTACTTCGAAGGTACGTGTGAGAGGACCGTACAGAACTAGTAACGCTGTGACGCTGCAGGTCTCCTGCGTGGGAGGTCTTAGTCAAGATCGGTCGAGGGCAGGACGAGCAAGCCAGGCTGGAAGGATTCGCGAGGTGTGGGGCCCCTTCCTGGTCCTTTTTGCTCTGCCTAACCAAGAAACAGGGTTATGGCAACAAACCTGGGCCTGCAGCGAGGACGGGCGGGGGATGTGAAAGCGTAAGAGTCCGCCGTGAGAGACCGGGGAATCGCACCTAGCAAGAATTCATGAGCAAGGGACAGAAAACGAAAGTCGTCCCAGACAGAGAAAGTAAAAGTCGTCCTAAGACAGGGAGGACAGTCCTAAAAGAATAAAAATTTTGAACTACTTTAAAAACCCAGGTAATCTTGAGGAAATCCCAGAAACAAGGAGATCCCCCTACGAGTTATAACGGTAGTAAAAAGAGAGGGAAAGAAACGCAGAAATATTTTAAAATATTTTAAATAATACCTTTAAAAGCCACGTAAATGAGAAAGAAAAAAATGATCCCTATACATGTCCGAACTTTAGTGAAAAGAGAAAAAAGGGTATTTTAAAAAGAAAAAAAAAGGGAAGACAAAATATTTTTATTTTTACGTTTATTTTTTTGTTTTGCTAGCTTTAAGAAAATTTTAAGCGCAAACTCAGAGTCTCCCTTAAATATAGTGTTGAGTAAGTGTCATTGATAAAGTGTAAGATGAGAACTAAGACTAATAAGTTATTTTCTGCTTAAATAATATTAGTGTTTTGCTGTAGCATTCTTATTATTTGAATTATGATTTAATCCTTAGATTCATTGAGTTTTTATGTTAAATGGTCTCTGAATAGTAATTGCATATAAAAACCGATAAATATTTTGACTTTACACACAGTCAAACATGTTTTGTTTCAGGAGTAGTTTTTAAGGCTTAATTTTAAGACAAATCAATGCCCCTAATAATGATAGGAATAGAACTTAGGACGGTAGGGTCTCTTATAGAAATTACTGTTGATGTTATAGTCTATTGCATTTTACCTGTTTATACATGCTAATACTCTACTTAATTGTTTGCTAATGTTCTAAATGAGTCATAATCCTACTGTAATTAACTCAATTTTGCCTTTTAAAACGAGAGAAGTAGATAAATTAATGTTTTGATTTAAACTGACCTTTTGATCCTAATTAATGTTTAATATTAGTTTCACACTGGAATTATGTTGTTTTTAGAGATAAGAATATGTTTGTATTTCAGATTTCCAACAAGGACATAGGCCCTGCATGCTCTAGTTGTCTGTAAAGGTACTCTATATATGTTATGTTTGTGTAATTCGCATAGGAATTCTTAGAAAATAGCTTAAATAATTCGGCCCCATTTCTATTGTAAACTAATGTTAGCTAGGATATGTCCAAGAGCTCCCGGAAAAACTAGTCCATGCTTCGACTGAAATAAGAGATATTTCAGTTTTGGTTGGGAGGGATGTCGTATGACTTTTGTCATGCTGAAGCCAGCCCGCCATGCTGAAGCCAGAATCTGAAACTTGTAACAGCTCTTGAGGGGTGATGGTTAGTCGAGGCCACGGATATTCTATTACATGCCCTCACTTTTAATGAGTTTTGTGCCGCCCATGTGTCCCCTTGGGACCACCAAGAGTTGTGGCTAGGCACCTGGAACTAACCACAGGCGCCATGCACCCCCCCCAAGAGGCCTACAGGATAAGGGACCCTCGGTCCTCGAAAACACCACAAGTTGTGAAGAGAAACATGTGGGGCTAGGGTGAAATAGAATACTCTCCCCACTTGTCTTCTGCGGTGAGGCCGGCGTTTGTAGAGGGCGTCAAGGAGATATGTGACCGGACCCCTGAGGCTTGGCATCCGACATGGAGTACCTGAGGGTGGGAAAGGCCGAGAGTTAGCCCTTTCCTAAACCACACGAGACATGAACTTGTGTTTCGTACGCAGGAACCTGCCCAGGAGAAATGCCCAATAACTTCCCCCCCCGGAAGTAGGAGGGATTCCACTTTGAACCTGGCGCTGATTTGCTAGGATTAGATCTGACTGATTTCATTGGAGAATTGGATGTTAAGCCACGCCCTGCCCCTGGGGGTATTTAAAGAGCCACCCAGGGCAGAGACAGTTAGTTAGCAGTTTGCCAGGGGCACGAATAGATCATAGACTGTGAAGTCATAGGGTGGGGGCCATTGGGCCATTGGGCCACTGGGCCATTGGGCCATTGGGCCAGTTGAGGCATAGGGGCATTGAAGCGTCGAAGTTGTGTTGTACTCTAGAATAAATATAAGTAAAGGATTCACTGCGTGTCCATTCTTACCTCGTACCCTTCAGGCACTAGCATTTATTAACTTGTGACCACGCTACCATAATTATAAATATAGATGTACGTAGGAGGAAAAGCTATACGTCAATAATAATAATAATAATAATAATAATAATAATAATAATAATAATAATAATAATAATAATAATAGTAATAATAATAATAATAATAATAATAATAATAATAATAATAATAATAATAATAATAATAATAATAATAATAATAATAATAATAATAATAATGATAATAATAATAATAACAATAGTAGTAGTAGTAGTAGCAGTAGGCGTAATTGAAAAGGAGACTGACTATGTGAAGGCTATATTTTAGAATATAGTTAATATACCCTAATAATATATAATAATACATTATATATAACTGAAGTGATAGCAAGAGCTTTCGTTACGTTAAGCAGGTAACTTTTTCCCTTGCAACTGAAGAAGTTAATTGATCTAGTTAAAGAAAAGTTTTGCTTTCACTTCAGATATATGTGGTCACCGATTCCATTTTTTTTATTAAGGACTGGGATGATGCTTTCCTACAAAGGGCTTTTGTTTTGGCAAGTGTGATCATTACCCTAAGTGAATGACCTTTCTAACCTCACACCGTGGAGGGCCTCAAACCTTGTAACCAGATGAATCAGAGTCTCGACTTACGGCTTAGATCGTGCACAATTCAAATGGCTTTCGTGAGAAATGCCAATACATAAAATTCAAACTTAATTAAAATTAGTCTATGTTAAGAAAACTGGCTAAATTCACGATGTTCTGAAATCATCATTTTGCTAACCAGAACAAGAAAAAATATATTAATTAGCAACACTTGTCTTATAAAAGGATAAAATTCAAAGGTAAGTTTATTACAGCATGAATTCATGTTTATTTAACTACAGAAAAACTAATATGGCTAGTACAGAGGTAACGCGCTGGCCTCGCATTCGCGAGGTCGACAGATCGGTTCCCGCTCAGGACCGAGAGTTTAAGCTGTTTACTGGGAAGGTTACTTGCTGTGGATGGGCACCACAGTGGGGGGGTTGGGGCTTGCCTCGGCTGACGTTCTGAGGAGTATCTCTGATGGATATCGGATCTGAAACACAGGCAAACTTTAACTTTAAGTTAAAAGCCTAAAAATAAATTAATTATACTTTAGAATGTCCTCTTCCAAACTAAAGGCGCAATAATTCTTGCACAAGAACGACCTGGAATCCTCCTTCCTATAACAGCAGCAAGATTTGGAATATCCTGAAATCTCTCCAGAGAGTCAACAACATGTTAATGTACTCCTTTCAGTGTCCTAAAAATGAATCCTCGGACCGCCATTCGGATTAGGAAATGAGAGAATTAAACTCAATTGCCTTGACTTAAAATTTCAAACCACTGATTAATTTTTAGTCTGTAGAGAGAGAGAGAGAGAGAGAGAGAGAGAGAGAGAGAGAGAGAGAGAGAGAGAGAGAGAGAGAGAGAGAGAGAGAGAGAGAGAGAGAGAGAGAGAGAGAGAGAGAGAGAGAGAGAGAGAGAGAGAGAGAGAGAGAGAATACCAAATCTCATTACAATTACATTTACACGGCAAATAATCTTGCTCTCTTTAAGCCATGTATGTCTGAATTTTTCTTACATGCTTTTTCATCTGAGATCGCGTTGAAGTATACAATGTACAGGGTGTCCACAAAGTCTGGGTACATAGGAAATTTCACTAGGCAGACCTATTCAATCGAGTTCACCTGAATTTTGTAAAGCGCATCAAATTATGCATTGAAAATGATGGAAATCATATTGAACATATTATTTATTAACATTAGATTTAAATAAAATTGTTTTGTTTTAAAAGTATGTGTTAATCTCCTGTGTACCCAGACGAATCTGGGTACACAGACTTCGTCTGCGTAGTGAAATTTCCTATGTACCCAGACTTTGTGGACACCCTGTATAATAAATAATCGTATCATAGTTTTCATCATGCGTTATTGACAGCGATTGAGTTAAAAGATAAAAAGGTTTAGAAGGCAGAAGAAATAACATTGAAACTCTTTCTGGATTGGAGAGAAAAACCTTTATATTATAATTAATTAGCGATTTTTTACAGAAAAAAATACTGGAAGAACATGTATAGGTACCATCAAACCCCTAGATGATGATGATAATTAATATATGTTCCTCCGTTAACCTCACTCATCTATATATTTTGTTCAATTTTGTTTATATGTTTAACTGGGCGAGTATGAACAAGAATCATAATTTTTCAAAAAGAATGTTCTTCAGTTTTTTTTTTTAGTATTATTATCATTATTGTTATTATTTATCATTATTATTACTATATATTATTATTATTATTATTATTATATTATTATATATTATTATTATTATTATTATTATTATTATTATTATTATTATTAATTATTATTATTATTATTATTATTATTATTGTTATTATTATCATTATTATTATTATTTTATTATTATATTATTATTATTATTATTATTATATTATTATTATTATTATTATTATTATTATTATTATTATTTGTTATTACTATATTATTATTATTATTATTATTATTATTATTATTATTATATTATTATTATTATTATTATTATTATTATTATTACATTATTATTATTATTATTATTATCATTATTACAATCTAAGTAAAAAAGATTTGAATATACAGAAGACTCTCGACACACTTTACAATGCATATGTATTGTGTGGTTGGCAGTGACGTACTTTGGCAATGACACTGGACTAGAACGATACTCAACGATCCAGATGAGTATCAGCTAGTCTAGTCTTTCTGTGCACAAAAATGTGTAATCATTGCTGTTAAGGTATAGAAAAATTCTACTGATTATCAAAAGATAATATGTCGATTTTAGGCTAACGAAAGATGAACTGTAAACGTTTACTGATAGTTTTCAGTAGCAAATTATATTGTAGAAACTTAAATCCATTACAATAATTGCTTAAGCTATGCAGTTTTAAACCACTCATCTATTGTAGTCATGAGTACAAGATGTGGCCAAATCATCATCTTTCGGTGATTGTCTTAGTAGGATTCGATATCTAGAAAGACTCATGTCATAAGACCTAATGAACACAATCTCAACTACGTCAGTTTAAACAAATATAATTTAGACTTGCAATAACTTGTAATTAACTTCATATTCTTTTGATATGAGAGAGAGAGAGAGAGAGAGAGAGAGAGAGAGAGAGAGAGAGAGATGCAGAGAATTATAGCAATGCTAGCTGAGGAGTTAACGATATGGCCATTTACTACACATTATTGGACTAAAACAAAATGCATTGCTGATATGGTTGAAATAGTTTTAATTATCATTATTATATCCATATAACTATTAAAAACAATGCGGCATTAATTGCACTGAAAAACATAGGCTATTGAATATTTAGTAATTGATATATTTTTAGGCTTGATAACCAACCTTTGTTTTAAACCCCTGCAAATGTATCAGAACATCATTAATAAAATGAAAAGAAAAATGGCTTACTTAGATTTAAAGATATGTTTCATGATTCGTAGTTATTGTACATCTCATAAACCCAGGCATTATGACTTGCTAATGATTAAATAAAAATGCACATTCATTTTCATATTCTTGGAAATGGAATAACGGACCAGAAAATATGGCTCCTGTTTTGTATATGAAAGTATTCTCCACCATTGATTTATTGCATCGTAAACGGCTGTTAAATCAATTTTTGAATTCTCTCTTTCACTTATGAGTCCGCTTTTTTTAACTCATGTCAGTTCATTAGATTCATTAAGCACACTCTTAGATATATTTCAACGATAACTTCTTCAGGGAAGTTTTGATAACTATTTTTTTCCCCTCTGCTAACAGTCCTGATAAAGCTCTTCATGGAAGTGAAAAGTGGTCCTCAGCCAACTTGAGATTTTCCTTTACAAGCTCACATTTTAGGAGCTGAAGTTGTTTTCTCCAAACTCACCCTTTGGTGATCTTCCTACACAATATTTTGCTTATAAGTAAAACATTGTGCTTTATGAATCCGAGTTGCGACTCGCAAGAATATCCCTCAACACCCATATAAGGAGGCGGAGTGGCAGCATCTACGGCGTAGGTCCACCCTCCATAGCTACTGCTTAGAAAAGAAAGACCAAGTGAGGTCAAATTACCACAACTAAGTCACGTTCTTCATAGGACATAAGATCCTGGGAGAGCCTTTGGTCACCCAGGCCATTATCACAACTCTCAAGACCACACACAGTAAGAATTTTTCATACACTGAGAAATGGCTTTCTGTCAGTCATTTCTTGAAGAGTATTTCTTGCCGCCTGTTAAAATATGATTTCTATATAGTTGAGTAAGAAGAGGAAACACAAATATGACCTCTAAGTAATGACGATGTTTATGTCATGTAAGTGTTCAGACGTAATAAATACAGCTAGAAGGAAACAGTTTCTCTTTCTGCAGAGAGCACCTTGTACTAAGAAACATGGTGACAGCGGCAGTAGCATCACCATAATATTGTGTATGGCGAAATAAGATATTAAAAGGAACAAACATAAATAGTAGATATTTTGTCTCATCGTGTGTGTGAGAAGCCGCCATTTATTGAGCTTATACTCATTTCGTATTCTCGAGTCGAGGCCAGCAGTGGGTCAAGAAAATGAAGACTGATGTTTCCCATGTGACTACCCCTTAGGTTGTCTCTTAGTGGTGACAGTGAGCGTGCCTGGAGATCATTTTGACAAAAAATTGAGATGTATCTAACAGCAACCAAAAGGTAAACCAAATTTGATGATGTGAAGGTCGGATTTCTGCTGACAACTGGCAGACATTAGCTGCTGGATGTTTACATTGCTTTGGATTTTCCTCTTCCCGTTGATCTAGATACAGAAGACCCTTCACATGTACTATCCTGTTCTTGGTCCTCTTGGCGTGTACTTTGCTCTAAGACAAAATGAGTTTGCTGCGCAGTATAAATTTAGAAATTGCATTCAAAATACAGGTGAGTCTCTGGAAACCTACATTACCAGACTTAAGATTTTGATAAACAAAACTGTGATTATGATAAAGTTGCAAGGAAGAATGAGAGGAGAGTGTGAGTTACACAAAGTTTTGAAGATCTTCTAGGCTATGGACCAGAAACATTCATCGCCTGGAATAGAGCTAAGGCCATCTGCTTTTCTTTTAAGAAAGGAAACTTTTGACTTACGAGTCTAAGCAAAGCAGCGATTCCTAGCGGTGGTAAATGCAGAGCAAGGTAAATCAGAAGGCGAGGCTTGGTATGAAAAAGTTTTGATAGAGGATGGGATGAATATCTCCATCCCAAGTCACATAATCTCAGAATCTTTCTGGGTTTCTTGATTAAGTAGTATATTTTTTTCCTATCTTTTTATTTCATCCTTCATTTTATTTCTCACATTATCTCTTCAAAACAAGGCTCATACGGTTTGATGTTATCTTATTAATTACCACATTCAACAGTATAGAAAACATTATTTTGGAATTTTATTGAAGCACCCTTGACATCTCGGAAGTTGAATAGGTAATTTTGAATGCAAATATTCTTTAGCAGAGATACGCTAACTACTCATTAAAGTATCTAATTTCCCCGGCTAATGAGCTCCCATTCATGCTTCCAAATATAAACGTTGCAATAAAAATGCAGCTTCAAAACAGTACTGTTTGTTCCCTGCATATTTATGATTTTAAAATTGAATCATATATTCGCTTTCATCAACAGGTTTGGAATAACATGGTTTAAAAAGGGTACACTGTACTCTCATTTTAGGTAAAATCCCTGAAAATTTATATTTTTCCTTAATAATAATAATAATAATAATAATAATAATAACAATAATAATGATAATATTTTAGTAGTTATGAAAATGAAATTCAAAGAAATAAACTAAGCCAAGTCATTCATATACAAAGCGAGAGTTATATCTTATTATTGACAGAGAAAAAATCATTTACTACTTCCTTTTAAAAATGCTCTCTTTATTAATGAATAAAAATAACAATTACATCTAAAATCTGCTTAAATTTGCATAATGTACTATGCACTATATGTTTTCAAAGTATTCCAAAACTTTAGTCTTATGTTGTTAAGCGAAATAGAGCTTTACATTTCAAATAGCATATTGAAATATACATTATTTATCTCATCGATATACTGAGGCATTAAAAACTCACTTTACAATTGTATATTTTTTTACAACCTTCTTAAGAGTTTAAATGATTTCTGTCGTAAAATAATAACATTTCGGAAATATTTCTGCCTCATATACAGGATGAAAGGGGCAGCAAATGTCCACCCTGAAATTGAAAGTCAAGTGTAGGATGTAAGTAATAGTGATTCTGAATAAAACCTTTAGGAAAGGTTACGTAAAAATACCAAATATCTTCTGAATGACAGAGGTAAGAGTTTTTTTTTTTCAACCAGCTGAACTCCCTGAGACCGTTCAAAAAGATAGCTAGCAATTGTTTCCAAAGCAATATGTTCTGTTACTGGTATAAATGTAGCTTCACTTGAGCTCTCTTATTAACAAGACCGATCAAGCACAGAGGGGTGCTAACAAATTCTGGGAATTTTGTTGACTCCACTATTGGGGTGGGGTAGACACGCTCGGTGGTAGTAATGGTTTTGACTTAACTATTCACCTCCTGATAGAATTTCTTCTTTCACTCTTCACTTTTCTAACATTTGTGATCTGAACTCCCATCTTTCATCTGTGGAACAGCACTTGGGTACATCCCTCCCTAACCTCTACCTTCTCTCTGAAACCCAGCTGTCTAGCCATGTTTCCCCTTACTCATTTCAAATCTCTCACTATAACCTGTTTTCTCGTCTTTGTTTTAATGGTGGGGTCTGTGCCTACTGAAACACTAACATTTCTATTGCAAGGCTCATGGATCTTGAATCTCCTGACTATGATGCTCTCTGGCTGAAGATCACTCTCTCCACTATCACTATATTCCTCTGCATCTGCTACTGCTCTGCTAAGGCCACTGACTTAGTATCTTTCTTTGAATATCCATCCTCTTGCCATAACTCCTTGCTATTTTCTCTCCCGCATACTGAAGTTTTCTATAATGGGGACTGCAATGTACACCAAATTAAGTGACTTAATTCATCTCATACTGATGTGGGAGGGAGTGAGGCAGTTACTCTCTCTATTACCCACGAGCTGGAGCTGATTAACAAACATCCTATTCGTGTTTCTGATCACCATAAACATGCGGCTAACACTCTTGACCTATTTTTTTACTTTTAATCCTTCTAACTAATATTCTGTGCTCTCCCCTCTAGGAATATCTGACTACTCTGTGGGCTCAAGATTTCCCAGTTACGCTCCCACTCCATTAATTCCTCTTACTCAGGGCCGCCTTTGGCACTTTGAGCATTGCCAACACGATGATTTGCATAACTTTCTTTTTTAACTTTCCATGGGATGACTACTGCTTTCAGACTTGCAACCCTGATAAGGTAGCTCTAAAAGTTGCCGAGATCATAACCTTGGGAATGGAGGTATTAATCTCCTACTCTATGAAACCTTTTTTCCGATAATCCTTGGTTTACCAGTGCCTGTTACATGACTATTCAGGCCAGGGATCAAACAAACAAACAAACAAACAAACAAACATTTCCACTTTTGCACAATGGTTATTTTTCTAAGATTGAAAGTAACTTATAAGTAGACATGTAATTGAACTAATAAGTAAGAGGGTAATATATACACTTAAATTAAATGTAGCTTTCCTAGAAAATAAAAATACTGTAATAAAAATGTTAACAATAATGTTTATAATAAAGTAGTAATAATAACACTCGATACAGTATCGCTATTATCAGCATCCTCACCATATTTCTTTTCCTTACAATGAGAATAATTAGTTCCTAACTTAGAGAACAGAGAAGTCGATATCAGTTTACATTTAGAGAGGTTAGTATTTAGGGAAATTGCATTAAATCATTAAGTTTAGTTTATGTGTGAGCAGCAACTATTTTTACAAAAGAAAACTGTATAGTTTGCCTTTGAAAGCTGCACTGGAGGATGCATTTTTAAGATGCTCTGAAATATTGTTTGAGTGTGTTGGCTTTTTAATAGTGATCATCATTGTACCTGCTTCTGTGTTTGTTCTCTGAATAAAGACCTCACTGCTCTGTCTTGTGTTGGTTCCCCTTATATCCCTGACTGTTTTTAAATTAAATAGCCAGTTAGGATAATGATGGCTCAAAATTTTGGTGTGATGCGGTCATATTTTCTTATTCCTCCCAGGGCAACTCGTGCTGCAAAATTAATAAGCTTCTGTATTCTGTTTATCTGAGTCTTAGTGGCAGCTCCCCAAACAGTTGTGTTGTAATTATTGTGACTTAGGGCTAGAGATTCAACAACAGTTATTCGAGTGGTAGCCTCAAAATTGTCTTTTATACGTGATAAGTACATAAATGTTCTTGTAACCTTTTTGCATACTTTATCTATATGGGAATCAAACAACATGTGGTTATCAAAGTGAATTTCTAGATTTTTTACTGTTTTGCTAGGTGTTATGATATTGCCACAAAAAATAATTGTTGTGTTTTCTAGAATTTGTGCTATATGGAACCTTCAACCAATAAACATGCATTGTGTTTTACTCTCGTTAATTAACAGTCCAGTTTCTTCAAAATAGGTGTTAAATTTTTGACAGAGTGTTTTCTGCTCTTAGGGTTAGTTCTGGGAGATTATTAATATCACCACTAAGGAGTAGTCGAGTGTCATCTGCATATTGTACGACTAGGCAGTCAGAAATGAAAGAATATTGATCATTTACGTAAATGGAGAAGAGGATAGGACCAAGTACTAATCCCAGTGGAACACCGAATGTTGCATTTTTTGGCATAGAGATAATGCTCTTAAGATGGATAGACTGCTTGCGATTAGATAGATAATCTCTAAACCAGCTCGGATCAATATTTAAGTTAGCATATTTACTTTTAAGAATTTCATGGTTTACACTTTCGAAGGCTTTTGATAAGTCTAATAATATAAGCAGAGAGATTTTTTTCATATCCATATTATTATAGATACTATTAGTAACTTTGAGCATTGCGGTTTCCGTCGAGAGTTTCGGTCTGAAACCATGTTGGTTAATAGCTAATAGTCTATTTGACTCTAAATATGACATAAGTTGGCATGCAACGATTCTAATATTTTAGAGAAAGTGGGTAGCAAGGAAATGGGATGATAGTTTGTCATAATTTCTCTGTCCCCCTTTTTATGCAAAGGTATTACATGTGATTTTTTCCAAGAGTCAAGAAACTTTTTAGTAACAATGGTATATCGGTCACACCAAGCCTCTCCTTCTGCTTCAACTAGTTCTGCTTTTGTTGCCGCTAGAAATCTCTGTACTGCTCAGATTCGAAGGTGTAAAGATTCCTTTTTAAGAATGTATGTCGATAACCACATCTCCTTTCCCACTGATAAATGCCTCTGGTCCTTTGAAAAAAAAAACTCATAAAAAACTTCTGTAACTCAAGCTTTCCTCCTCTCATACGTTTTGATGATTCTATAGCTTGTTCTCCCACTTTGACTCTCATTTTTCTGCCAACTCTTCCATAAGTGATTCCAGCACATCTGTCCCACATACTTTACTCCTCTCTAACACTATGCACTCCGTTATTCTCTCTTCACGCAAAGTCATGGCTTTTAAGGCACTTAGACCTGATTGTATCCCTACAAGTTTCCTTTATGAGTTTGTAGATGAACTGGCCCCCATTCGTTATCTTCTTTTTCGCCTCATTTTATCAACCAGTAAATATCCTTCATCTTGGAAACATGCTCTAGTTCAACCTTTTCCTAAATATTGTGACTGCTTTATTACTTCAACTACCTACCTTATGTCCTAACCTTTTCTATCACTAATTAATTCAAAACTTTGCTCAGTTCTCGCTGCTTGGAATGTCTTTAATCCTACTCGCTTATCTCCGATCGCCAGTACGGCCTCCACAAAGCAAGATCCTCTGGTGACCTCCTGCCCTAGCTAACACTTGCGTGATCATTTTTCTTTGAGGAAGTGTGGGGAATCCTTTTTTCGTCGCTCTTGATATTTTTAAGGCTTTTGACAAAGTCTAGCACGTGGCTCTTTTAGCCAAGCTCCCTGCTTATGGTTTTACCCCTTCTCTATGTTCTTTGATTTCCAATTTTCCTTTTGACAGTTGTATATCTGTGGTTGTAGACGGTGCAACAACTAACCCATTCCCCGTTACCAGTGATGTTCCACAGAACTCTGTTCTTTCACCTACACTGTTCCATCACTTCATCAAAGATTTCTTCAGTTATCATCCTCCTCTCCTCTCCACGCCTTGGTCGACAATTCTATCCTTAATTTTACCTCTGCCTTTTCTTCACAACCTTCATATGCTACTCGTGATCAGTCTTGTATCACTCTTTCTTTTACTCTCAACTCTGATTTGCAGAGGGTACCTGATTCGGCACTTAAAATTTAGTTAATGTAATGCATCCAAGACAGTTTCTGGCTATCACTTTACCTTCTACTCTTCTTGATAGTCTTATTGTCTTCGAATCTAACGAAATTTATCATCTAAAGTCTATTAGCTATTTAGGAATCCATTCTAGCTCGTCATGAAGGATTCATATAATCCAAACTTCTAAATCTGCATCTAAAAATTGGGGGTTTTGTTTAGATTTTGTTATCACTTTTTCTCATTACAGATACTTAAAGTCCCTGCTTTGAATGCTGCTCACACCTCTGGGGTTCTTCTGCTTATACTTATCTCCTTAGTTGGGTTGAATCTAATGCAGTTAGACTCATCAATGACCCTTCTGTTACTTATAGTCTGGACTCTTTATCTTTGCCGTAAAGCATCATTCTTTCTTTTTTCTATCACTTCTTCTTCTATCTCTGCTCTGATGAGTTGGCGAGTTGCATCCCTCCTCCACTGCCGAGGCCACGTAACACTCACCAAGTGGCTTTGTCTCACAAGTACTATGTGGAGATTTGTAGCTCGCAGATTGGTCGGTGCAGCGACTGCTTCCTCCCATCCACCTTCAGATTCTGGAACTCTCTTCCTCCTTCTGTTTATCCTAATCCTCATAACCTATCTTCCTTCAAAGAGCGGATCTACCGTCTAACTCAGGGCCTATTCCTGCCTTATATCTATGTCCTCAGTACTTCGACTATTCATTCAGATTGTCCTTTTCCTATTATGCATCACTACCTCATCTCTGCCTTGCCCTTAGCCCCCTACTTTTCCCTCATCTTAATGTTTTCTTTGTGCCCTTGCCTATATTGATGAGGGCAATAATCTTGCTTGTCCCATTGTTACACTCATGAAATAAAAAACTTAGGAAAACACCGCACTGGTCGTCATGAGGAGCGCTGTTGTCAGTTTAGCAAACTTAAGCAATATTAATCAAGAGGCAAAAAATTTACTATAATAGTAGTCATATCTCCATATCCTAACCGGGTATCACCAACCCCAGAGCAACTTAGTACTTTACTATTACATGACTCACAACGAAAATCTACAAACCAATTATGTACTGACGATTCAGTTAACATCACTATATATAAACAAGGAAGAGCAAAGATAAATATCGGTTGTAGTGCAAGTAGGTCTGAAAGTGACGAGCAAATAAATGCCGGTACAATCCCAGCTGCTGAGCGTTAGAACGGGCCTTAGTCCCCCAGCTCCATCCAGGTCTGGTTCCAATCACATTCCTAGGAACTAAATGTGACACGGGAAATAGAAAAAAAACAGAGGATATTTTAATAGTAATAACATGGAACTATGCAGGCTAAGACCATTAAAACAACGGAATAGAATAAAAGAATCTAATATTCAAATATATAACTCAAGTTCACAGAGTAAAACTGCTCTTTTGGTGATTCTGTATATATCTTCACATATCCAACAGAGTTATAGAGTGAAAATCAATAGAAAAGTATTCAGAGCCAGAATTATCATGATTTGAGGGACTGAGAAAAACGAAAAACATAACTAGTAACTTGTGATAAAGTTACAAATCTGTCATGTTTCGAATTGTCATTAACTACCAACTTAATTAAACTGATCTCTCCCATTAAAAAATATCCAATGTACTTACAGAGAACCTCTTGCATATGTAAATGGAAGATGTATTTCCACGAAGAGGAAATGCAGGTGGAGAATTTTGGATGAGGTCACAAAATTTGACGAGATTTTTTATTGCTTTCTCATTAATATTCATATTGGCATGTAGAACGCAATATAAAAAGTTCATATTATCTTACTTTTATTAATTTTGCAGCTTAAGTTTGTGACTCATAGGAGATTTCTGTCAATTTTCCAGAAACATTGACAGCGAGTAACACGTTTGAAGTGGAGTGCAGGAAAACTCTTGACGCAAAAATGTCAAATGACAAGTTGCCAACAGATTTAATGTTGAAAGGATTAATAACAAAATACGAAATGGCGAAAATGCAAGCTGTCAGAAAGAGAAAATGCCTAAGCAACCAAATACTTAGGTCAGGATGGTCCTTTGATATTCAAAGTCCAACGACATTAACACCATCTTTTAGTCTGTTGACATCGATACTCAGACTTTCAAAACTTTATTTGTCGACAGGTTACACTAAATCCATTCAAAAAATATGGCAAACGTGCATAATAAGTAATGCTTTGTAGTTGAAAGCATTGCCCCATAGGCTTTTTATATTGTTTGTATTAGTTTGTTCAACCTATTGTTATATCCTCTTATGTGTCTTTAATATTATCTTGATTGTAGCATCATAAATATTATATATAGGACTGAGGCGATACGGGAAGAAATTTTCACCTTAAAATTGGGTAAAGTAGGAATCCAAACTACTGCATTATTGACACCTTAACAAGGTTACAACTTTCACAAGCACTGCAGTTCTTTTCTCTAATATTTAAATGCAAGTGAGCGGTATTTCAAAGCTATTAAGGAAATTTTGTTAATCATAAAAATATGCATTACATCATGTGTCACAAATAGTCACAATTCGAAGAATGGTGGACTCATACATGTTGGAACAACAAATTATACAAATAATTTAATTTAAGTCATTCAAGCGATCCTTGAACCAGTAACTCCCTAGCATCTTACGCATGTCATATACAATTTTAAGTAATAGCAACTTACTTGCAACATATATTCCTGGGCTACATTAGTTCAGTGGTAGAGTGTGAGAGTCGGGATGTGAGAAACATGACCAACATGGATTTGATTTCACTTCGAGGCGTTAGGAAGGGCATCCAGCCTTAACTCTCCAGCTTCAACACGTCTGTGTCCTAACCATCGAATGGGAACAAAGCATGAATATAAAGAAATATCATATATCAAATTAGCTCTCCTTGAAAGTACTAACAAGCATAATTTTAGCAAAGTTGCCATATTAAAAGTACTACTTACCTTTGCAATCGATCTTGGATATAAGAGCCACTCTAAACGAAAACATATGGCAACACTTTCTTTATATAGAACGGAACTGGCTATTGTGAAGAGAAAAATATATAACAAACAATATTTCTTCGATAAAATTAAGAAATCATGCTAGATATATAGATAAAGAAATATTGCTCATATGAAATAGAGGAAAATACTTTATTGAGGAAAATAAGAAAAAAATCATAAGACAGAGAAAGCAAAAGCCTGTTAGGAAATTGAAATTCAGTGTTGTATTCACATGTAAAAAGATGGAAGTATGGCTGTTGAAAAAATAAAAAAAGAGAGCGAAAAGACATTCGTGAAAGAAGAGGGTTATTGGATTTTAAGAAACACAGATAAAAGATACCAGAAAAGAAGGAAATAGGCAGTTGGAATGTAAATATGTGAAAAAAAAGTAAAAAGGCTGTTGAGAAAAAGATTAGATAATACGAAAGAAGGGATATACACTACTGAAAAAAAAAAGTAAATAAAAAGAAACTTTCACATGAAAAAAGAAGGCGAGAGGCAGTTGGTAAGTACGCCCAAAAGATAATATGAAAGGAAGGACACAGATTGATGAGATGTATAATTAATATCTCTTAATGATTCTTTAATTTGTGAATTTACACCATATACCTAATTAAGCCGAGTTATTAGAAAGGAGAGCAATGACGTTTTTCTCTATGAAGCATTTTGTAAACTTTATTCTCTCTAAATAATCAGGAAAATTATAAATTAGAAGACTGGCACTCATTCCCAGTTCTACCGGTTTATATTCATATGAAAATTATAAGCCAACTAATAATATTTTTGTTCTGAGCTACACTACAATCTAGGCCGTAGCTTTGAGTACTAAAGATAAAAGCCAAATAGAATAGCATTCCAATATACTTAGGAATATCTTCATAAGCAACTTTCAAGTACAAACTAGAAGCTGGAATAGAAGGGGATGGATGTAGGAAAGGGGAATTATAGCAACTAATTCCCACTGAAAAGGGAAAACGCAACCCATGAGCTTCAGATTTATATTTCCCATTCCTAAATAACTTCAATTTCCTGCCAAACTGCTGAATCCAATCCTCAAGGAATATTTTAATGCTTTAAGTGAAATAAACTTACCTAAGCTTTCATTTTCTGTGCATTATTAAATGATTTTCCAAGTTATGTATATCACAAGAACAATTTGAATATGAATGGCATTACTCTTTTTAGCAAAGCCATTAGTTTAACGTGGCTTTAAAATTAAAAGTCTCAAAAATGTGAGAGTTTAACGGCTACCTGTCACTTGTGGCCTAGTTACAAAGATATCCTCAATGTCTATGCAATATCACAGAGTTTTTTAAACCCTAAGCAAGATATATGCTTAGACTAGAGATCAGACAGTATTCTTGCCATGATTCTATTTTTGCCATGATTCTATTCCATTTTTAGACACCTAGCAAAACAGTCAACAATTTGGGAATTCACTTTGATAACTACATGTTGTTTGATTCCCATATAGATAAAGTATGCAAAAAGGCTACAGGAACACTAATGTACTTATCACGTATAAAAGAACAATTTTGAGACTACCACTCAAATAACTGTTGTTGAATCTCTAGCCCTAAGTCACATTAATTACTGCACAACTGTTTGGGGAGCTACCACTAAGACTCAGAAAAACAGAATACAGAAGCTTATTAATATTGCAGGCCCGAGTTGCCCTGGGAGGAATAAG
>JAXCGZ010023403.1:0-17500 GCA_037179515.1 Halocaridina rubra
ATATATATATTACTACAAATGCATTAGGAAAAGTGTGTCTAGTGAACATACATTAAAAACACAGAGAGAGACATGGTGACACTGAGGATTTAAACAATCATCAAAGCAATTTGTAGCACCACAACCAATCTCTCCAACAACGAATATTTCCATTTTTGCACGGTGTTGTCAGTGATTAGATTCTTGTTATTTAGATCATCCCTATTTTTCCTTTGATCTTAGTCATAAGTGGCTGAACCAATTATGGTGTGAGTGGAGCATTTTCTCAAAATTTCCCCTTCACTATTTTTATCAAATGTAAGTCTTAAAGGACAGCACTACTATCATCACTGATACGCAACGAGAGTAAGTCAAAAGAGTGACTTACTTAAGAAAAAGTTGCTTTTGCTACTACAACTCAGATTGTCAATAATATTTTGGTTGATAGTAATTCCTCAAATACTAGAAGAGACTTTGCTTCACCAAAGAGAAAGTGAAAGTCACAAACTAAGTTAGACACGTACATTTTATAAATGAATATCTATGGTATAAATTTCTTTCTTCACATTACAGTACTGGAGTATTTATGAGTAATGAAAACATTGTTCTTCCATCATCTTCATATCTATAGCAAATCGCAAATAACATAAAGCTTTCAATATAATCAATACGATGAGAGGCGAGAAGGGAGGCATATAAGCTTGAATAAGAGGTGTGTTAGGATTCCTATTGACTTTCTTCCCTTAGGTTCAACCTCAAGCATTTGAATAGAGAATGCAATCTCGATATCTTCATGTAAACCAGCTCTCATATGTCAAGTTGGTAATCCAAATCATTCTTGAAAATATTTTGCAAACTCAAAATCTCAGTTTGATGCATAAGTATGTATGTATGTATACATGTATGTATGCATGTATGTATGCAATTACTTAATAGTTCTTACGGAAAATAGCCCGAAGCTCATAACTTTCCGTCTCCTGATCGGTTCCATTTTGTACTTAGTGATACTTATCATACTTGTCCTTAAAACTATGCATTGAGTTAACATTAACTACCTCATCGGTTAGCGAATTCAAATTATCAACTAACTTAGCACCAGGGTCTGTCCCTCTCTATTACATATCTTACTTTATTTAATTTTCGTGCTTTTCCCTCCAATTTTCTTCTATCCTTAATCCCCACCCCTTTTTTCCCTCCTATCCTATCCCCTCCTAAAAAAAAAAATATATCAACTACTCTTACTCTAAATAAAAAGTACTTACTTACTTCCTGCAAAGAAGATTTCTTACAAAGCTTCAAACTATGACCTCTAGTTCTAGTGCCAGTCATATCAAAATATCGATCCCTATCCACTGTACCATAACCATGAAGGAATTTAAAGACTGTCACCATATCCCCCCCTCAATCTTCTAACATCGAGTGATGGTAAGTCTAATTCCCTGAGCCCCTCATCATAACTGAGATTGTGTATTTCTAGCACCAGTTTTGTGGCATGTCTTTGAACTATTTCCAGCTTAATTACGTGCTTTTTCGAGTGCGGATTCCAAAATGGGGCTGCATATTCAAGTATTGGCCTCACATAGGTTACATAAATATTTCTGAACATTTCCTTGTCCATGTACCTGAAGGCTACCCTCACATTTGCTAAGAAAGCATATGCTGCACTTACTATGCCATTTATATGCACTTCTGGAGACAAATCGGCCAGTATGTTTACTCCTAGATCTCTCTCATTCTGTGTCTCTTGAAGTTGTACTCCTGCCACCGAGTAGTCTAGCTTGGGCCTTCTTGCACTTCTACCCATTTTCATTATTTTTTATTTTGAAGAACTGAATCTCATTAACCACTTTTCTGAGCACTCATTCAGACTATTTAGATCTTCCCGAAGTTCTCTATCATTGTTCTCGTTCCTTACTTCCTTTATAATCTTTGCATCATCTGCAAAAATATTCATAAATGAATTTGCAGACTCAGGTCGGTCATTTACAAATACAAGGAACAAAAGTGGTCCTAAAATTGAACCCTGTGGAACTCCGCTACTAACTCTTCTTCATTCAGACACTGAGTGTGTTACTTTAAGCCTCGGTTCTCTTCCTTCTAAGCATGTATTTATCCATCTCAAGACATTTTCACCTATCCTTGACATTGCTTGTAGCTTCTTAAAATGTCTCCCATGTGGGACAGTGTCAAATGCTTTCTGGAAGTCTAGGAATATGCAATCTGCCCAGCCCTCTCTTTCCTGCAAGATTCGGCTTACCTCATCATAAAATTCTAATAAGTTTGGTACTGTTGATCTACCTTCTCTGAAGCCATTTTGTCTCACTGACAAAAAGTTGAAGGATTCCAAGTGAAGAGAGATATGTTTCATTAGTAATTTCTCAATAACTTTACAAACTCTGCTGGCCAAAGAAACAGGTCTATAGTTAAATGCCATATCCCTCCTTCCCTTGTTGAAGATAGGTATCACGTTCGCTTGTTTCCAGCATCTTGAATCTCCCATAACTCCTGCGACTTTTTAGATATGATACATAGTGCCACTGATATTGAATTTGCGCATTGGACATCTAACTCCATCAGCGCTTTGCATACCTCTATGGCTGAAAGGATGATGTTCTCTAATACTGGTGCATGAGCTTCTATCTCTGCAATCTGAGGGGGTGGGGTATTTCCTACCTCTAAATACTGATTGAAACTTCTAGTTCATATCTTTGCAGATCTTTTCATCCATCTCAGTGATGCTTCCATCCGCTTTCCTAAGCTTTAAAACCTGTTCTTTTGCCTGAAGTTTTCCTCTGATAAAGCTGTGGAAAGCTTGGGATGCTCTTTAGACTTCCTGGTGATATCCCTTTGCTAGTCTATCTCTGCCTCTCTTCTTTTACTTACGAAAGCATTTCTTACTCTTTTGTATGTCTTCCAGGTATTTATGTATTTTATCTGCCTATACATTTTCCAGCATTTGTGACATGTATGCAGCAGTCTACTATCTTCCCATATATCTCACAAAAGATGTCGTATATTTCTTATACAGATTTATTGTAAAATAAGGTCCTCCAGACAATAACTGCAATAAGCTCATTGATTTTGATGTAATATCCTTTCGATTAGTTCCTCCTCATGTCCTCAGTGCCTCTACTCTCAGGCAGAACATCCTCAATGATATACTCCATCAACAAAATGGTTCATATTCAATTTTTTCAATATCCAACACGTTATCTGTGAATACAAGATGAAGTAGTGATGGTTCATCCCCACCCCTGGCCCTTTTTGGTTCCAGTACATGTTGGTGTAGGAAATTCCCTAGTGCGTAATCTAGGAATCTTGCCCCGAATGAGTCCTCACCACTGCGTTGGTCAAGATTAATCCAATCTATCTCCTTATGATTAAAATGTCCCATAATCAAAATCCTACATTTTCTCTCTCGTGCCATGTTAACAACTGAGTTTACGACTTCAATAATATCTATATAACTTTCCTCATTACTTCTAGCCTATGTTGGTTCCTTAGTGGGTTATATACAACGGTGATCATAATGCTCTCTGAGGCAGTATTTATGCGAGCAACAAGAAATTCCTTGGACTCACTTTCTATAACAAAGGTCATTTCTTCAACCTGCATCCTTTCACTTATGAGTAGTGCTATCCCTCCACCAGTCCTCTCAGATCTTTCAACCCTTAATATTCTGAAGTCCTAAGGAAACATTGTGACACTGTTTATGTCCTCAATCAACTTAGTCTCTGTAATGTCTACTATATCTGCCTTACTGTTGTGAATCTTATCTTTCATTTCTACTACCTTACCAGCTAATCCATCAGCATTTGCATATAGCAATCTTAATGAGGCCCCATCCCCTGATCTTCTGTCATTATCTTCTTTATCTCCATTTGTCAGGAACAACTTAAAAAAAAATCTTCTCTTTTTCATTTCTTTCCTTATTTAACCTTCTAGCCTCTTACAACAAGATTTTGATCCTTTCCATCTCTCCTGTATTCTGTATTGTCTAATGAACATTTATTAGAATTTTTGAAGGTCTGTTAGATTTTTTCCCCATCAATATTTCTCTACATGTGTCCTCCTCTCTCAAAGGTTACTTTTGTTTGTCTCCTCTTTCCCTTCCTAGAATAATTACCTAGTTGGTGAAAGTTTACAATATCCTCAGGACCGCAAACTTCTACAAACTTTTTTTATCAGATCTACAACCCTATCTTTATTTTCTTCAAGTCTCCCCTGTCATGTTCGCTACTGGGATTTGCTTATGCCTGAGATTACCACTGTGTTCTCTATATCAAGTGTCTGTTTAATCAGTTGATTTGCCCTTTCCATCACAACGACTTTTATTTTTCCTATTAATGTTCTTTTATAGTCAACTGTTTGTATGTTTTCCAGTGCCACCACCTTCACAGCCTCTTTTACTGCCACATTTCTCTTTGTGCATCAGCAAGAGAAGTTTTCGTGGCATCAAATTCCGCATTAAGCTCCTGAAACTCCTTTCTAAACTTTTTGATGTTATCCTTAATCTGGACATTCCAAGCTGCAATCTCGTCTCCCTCAGAAGATAGCAGTGAACTAACATTTAATTCATTCAGGTGGTCACTCAGCAGTTTGTTGTTATCTTCTTGTTTAGAAATTCTGGTTTCTAGTTCTCTCATTTCCCCTTCCAGCTTCTTTATCCATTTTTCTTGTTCTATTTTTCTCTGTCCCTTGTGCTTTATTTGCTTCCTCCAAACATCTCATTTCCTCTCTGAGTGTTTCATTCGCTCTCATTTTTCTATCCATATTCCGATTTTATCATCAAGGTTTATAACCATTGTCTCAATGTATGTATGTATGTATGTCTTGAATCAAACTCATCTCCGATCACCAGTACTGCTTCCACAAGGCAAGATCCACCTGTGGCCTCCTGTCCTATCTTCCTCATGTATGGTCATCTTCTCTGTGGAACTATGGGAATACTTTGTCGTCGCCTTTGATATCTGTAAGGCTTTTGACAGTCTGGCACAAGGCTCTGTTGGCCAAACTCCTCGGGTATGGCTTTACCCCTTCTCTCTTTTCTCAGATTTCCAGTTTTCTTACTGACCGTTTTATATTTATAGTTGTTGATGGCACGACATCTAGCCCTTTCTCTGTTACCAGTGGTGTTCCACAGGGCTCTCTTCTCTCACCTACTCTGTTTTTTCTCTTCATCAATGATCTTAGTTAATCCCCTTCTTCTTCTCTTCCTCACGCCTATGCTGACGATTCTAAACTTAATTTTCCTTTGTCTTTTTCATCACAACCTTTATCTGCTACTCGCAATCAGTCTCGTATCACTCATTCTTCTACTCTCAACTCTGTTTTGGAGAGTGTAACTGGGTGGGACATTCAAAATTTAGTAAAATTTAATGCATCCAAGTCACAGTTTCTGGCTATCTCTTTATCTTCTTCTCCTGATAGCTATATTGTCTTCGAAACTAACGAATTTTACCCTTTTAATTCTATCAACATATTAGGAATCCAAATAACCTCGAACTTGTCTTGGAGGAATCACATGATTTATATTTTAAAATCTGCATCCAAAAAATTGGGGGCTCTGTTTTGTTTTCTTTTTTCAGTTGTGGAATAGGAAAAATGCATCCATGTTATTGGTAGGGTCATTTTGCTAAAATAATTTTGTTTTCATATATGATAAGTGATAAGCTTAAAATTCAGTCTAATGACTAAGTACATAGCGAGTAAAGATCTAAAGACTACATAATATTTAAAAACACAGTTGCATTTACTATTAGAAGAGCCTCCCAACCAAAACAACAATTAGCATAAACCTTTCACTTATCTGTAAGTTGTTATTTAACCTTCAGTTTCATGAAGAGGAGACAGTAATTTCATCAATATAAGCAGGAAATTGAAAGGAAAGAAATTTTACGATCACCCAACCTGTTTTACGTCAGCTTTACGAGAGTGTCAAGGAGTTATCACAGAACAATAATCAATGTTGCTTTAAAGATGTCTTGCAAAGACTCCTTTAGCTTTAACCCTTCGTACACCATGAGGGGTCAAAATGACCCCATAGAATTTCTAAATGTTGCCAATTTGCTATTTATTGACTTAGGATTGTTCCCTTCCCTGACTTTGTTTATCCTTGTCTACTTTACAGGTACAAAACTTTTGTGACGTAGAAGCGTCTAGTTTGAGAATTACAAAACCGCAAACTTCACTGGTGTCGCTGTAGACAACACCTGGCAATCTGTGTTACTTGGATTTTTTCACAAAAGTACATATATTAAATAATAATTGTGACCTAAGGTACTATAACTGCTAGAATATCCAACTTATCATGTTTTGAAAAGTATGCATTGCTAAGAATGATATAAATTCAATCGGTAGGTAGTGTCAACACTTAGATATGAATAATATGAAAATTTTTGCGTAAATTGATATTGATTAAAGCAAAAAAAAATGGAAAAGTAAATATAATTGTTGGTTGACTTCATGCTTTATGCAAAAATATATGCAAATTTTCATTATTTGTTTGCGTGAATGTGCTGTATATATTAATTTTACTTATATATAACTACATTTATGTTTTGATTAAAGTAACTGTTCATGTATATATTCTTTTTAACTCTTTCATAGGTACATGATTATGAGCACAGTGAATGTTTAAAACGTTGCTTTGTAATGTATAATAAGGTGATTAAATAAATTAAATATGTTCTACGATGTTTGCTTGGACCGTTCTTGCCCTTCAGTTTATTATAAGACTAAGATTTCCTAGAGACAAACGGATATTATTTTTATTATTATTATTATTATTATTATTATTATTATTATTATTATTATTATTATTATTATTATTATTATTATTATTATTATTATTATTATTTCGAGGTTAGTAGCAACTTTCAAAATAAACTAGAAGAGGATTCAAGTATGGGTGGTCTTGACTGCATATAATTATACAAAAAATTCATACACGCAGTACATACTAGAGACATCTCATCAAGCAATCTAACAAGGTCAACAAGAAACTCAAATTACAGTGCTTATCTGCCACTTAATAATTTTGGGCGAGCAAAAGGGTTCTTTGAAGACCCGAAAAATATATATCTCCCCCGTATGTAATCGAAAAAGAAATTAATAAAACAAACAAAATATTTTATAATGGGCCGGCAGAACAGTCAAAAATAAACTTTACTAATATAATTAAAATACCCCATTTAGAAAATATTAAAATTCTTAGTGATCAATTATGCAGAAGTAATCCTTTCATATGTAATTATCCCAAAAGAATTGGTTCTTCACTTATTAACGTATATCAAAATAAAAAAGCTTTAGAAGCAGGGATTTATAAAATTGACTACTGTTCCTGCAATAAATCTTAAATAGGTCAAACTGGTCGTTCGCTAGGCCAGAGAATTTCTGAGCATAAAAGAGCAGTGCGATATGGTGTTGAAAGTTCTGCTTTATTTATGCATATGCGAGATACTGGTCACCATATTAATTGGAGTGAGTCATCATTGCTATATAAGAGTAATTGCCAATATAGCAGAAAGATACTTGAAGCAGCCATTATAGAAAAATTAGAAACCTTGAATTTATCAAATGGACAGTGGAGATCTGACGCTGTGGGTGAAGCAATAGTAAAAGACCTCATTAAGAAGATTATGCTAAATGACCGTCCACCTGACCTGAGGTTTGAAGATAATCCCATCGTGGATCCTCCTGGCAATCGTAGCTAGCATCTCTCCCCACCTTTATCAAGAGCTTTGTATTTATCAATTCATTTGTACCTGAAGAGGACTGGAGTCCAGTCGTAATATATAGTATATCTTCGCTTCTTTTTGTGTTTTATTTATGGGCCTTTTTTGCTTCATATTGTGCTGTGTATATAACAGTTAATTTTGCAGATATATATATAAATATATATATATAAATATATATATATATATATATATATATATATATATATATATATATATATATATATATATATATATATACATATATATACATATATATACATATATATATATCATTTTTTACCCCGACCGGGACTCGAACCTAGGACTTATGATTACTAAGTCAAGGCGCTACCACTACACCACAGAAGGTTAAAAGGAAACCAACCTTATAGCTTATATCTGCTATACTTCGGAATGAATGCATTCTAACTGAATGCCACTATGTTCATATTACAGATTCCCCAACCTCACTCGTTGGGTTCCTTTTAACCTTCTGTGGTGTAGTGGTAGCGCCTTGACTTAGTAATCAAAAATCCTAGGTTCGAGTCCCGGTCGGGGTAAAAAATGATTCATGTTTTCACATATGTAATGTGCTTATTTGATAATATATATATATATATATATATATATATATATATATATATATATATATATATATATATATATATATATATATATATATATATATATATATATATATATATATATATATATATATATATATATATATATATATATATATATATATATATATATATATATGTATATATATATATATATGTATATGTATATATATATATATATATATATATATATATATATATATATATATATATATATATATATATATATATATATATATATATATATATATATATATATATATATATATATATATATATATATATATATATATATATATATATATATATATATATATATATATATATATATATATATATATATATATATATATATATATATATATATATATATATATATATATATATATATATATATATATATATATATATATATATATATATATATATATATATATATATATATATATATATATATATATATATATATATATATGTATATATATATATATATATATATATATATATATATATATATATATATATATATATATATATATATATATATATATATATATATATATATATATATATATTATATATATATATATATATATATATATATATATATATATATATATATATATATATATATATATATATATATATATATATATATATATATATATATATATATATATATATATATATATATATATATATATATATATATATATATATATATATATATATATATATATATATATATATATATATATATATATATATATATATATATATATATATGTATATATATATATATATATATATATATATATATATATATATATATATATATATATATATATATATATATATATATATATATATATATATATATATATATATATATATATATATATATATATATATATATATATATATATATATATATATATATATATATATATATATATATATATATATATATATATATATATATATATATATATATATATATATATATATATATATATATATATATATATATATATATATATATATATATATATATATATATATATATATATATATATATATATATATATATATATATATATATATATATATATATATATATATATATATATATATATATATATATATATATATATGTATATATATGTATATATATATATATATATATATATATATATATATATATATATATATATATATATATATATATATATATATATATATATATATATATATATATATATATATATATATATATATATATATATATATATATATATATATATATATATATATATATATATATATATATATATATATATATATATATATATATATATATATATATATATATATATATATACATATATATATATATATATATATATATATATATATATATATATATATATATATATATATATATATATATATATATATATATATATATATATATATATATATATATATATATATATATATATATATATATATATATATATATATATATATATATATATATATATATATATATATATATATATATATATATATATATATATATATATATATATATATATATATATATATATATATATATATATATATATATATATATATATATATATATATATATATATATATATATATATATATATATATATATATATATATATATATATATATATATATATATATATATATATATATATATATATATATATATATATATATATATATATATATATATATATATATATATATATATATATATATATATATATATATATATATATATATATATATATATATATATATATATATATATATATATATATATATATACATATATATACATATATATATATATATATATATATATATATATATATATATATATATATATATATATATATATATATATATATATATATATATATATATATATATATATATATATATATATATATATATATATATATATATATATATATATATATATATATATATATATATATATATATATATATATATATATATATATATATATATATATATATATATATATATATATATATATATATATATATATATATATATATATATATATATATATATATATATGTATATATATGTATATATATGTATATATATATATATATATATATATATATATATATATATATATATATATATATATATATATATATATATATATATATATATATATATATATATATATATATATATATATATATATATATATATATATATATATATATATATATATATATATATATATATATATATATATATATATATATATATATATATATATATATATATATATATATATATATATATATATATATATATATATATATATATATATATATATATACATATATATACATATATATATATATATATATATATATATATATATATATATATATATATATATATATATATATATATATATATATATATATATATATATATATATATATATATATATATATATATATATATATATATATATATATATATATATATATATATATAGGGGAATATATATACATTAAATGCTAAAATGAAGCCACGAGTGGGGTTGGGGAATCTGTAATATGAACATAGTGGCATTCAGTTAGAATGCGTTCATTCCTAAGTATAGCAGATATAAGCTATAAGGTTGGGTTCCTTTTAACCTTCTGTGGTGTAGTGGTAGCGCCTTGACTTAGTAATCATAAGTCCAAGGTTCGAGTCCCGGTCGGGGTTAAAAATGATTCATGTTTTCACATATGTAAGTGAGGCTGGGGAATCTGTAATATGAACATAGTGGCATTCAGTTAGAATGCGTTCATTCCTAAGTATAGCAGATATAAGCTATAAGGTTGGGTTCCTTTTAACCTTCATTGGTGTAGTGGTAGCGCCTTGACTTAGTAATCATAAGTCCTAGGTTCGAGTCCCGGTCGGGGTAAAAAAATGATTCATGTTTTCACATATGTAATGTGCTTATTTGATTTTTTCATGGCCCGAATGAGATTGGGAATTGAATTAAATGCTAAAATGAAGCCACGAGTGAGGTTGGGGAATCTGTAATATGAACATAGTGGCATTCAGTTAGAATGCGTTCATTCCTAAGCATAGCAGATATAAGCTATAATGTTGGGTTCCTTTTAACCTTCTGTGGTGTAGTGGTAGCGCCTTGACTTAGTAATCATAAGTCCTAGGTTCGAGTCCCGGTCGGGGTAAAAAATGATTCATGTTTTCACATATGTAATGTGCTTATTTGATAATTTCATGGCCCGAATGAGATTGGGAATTGAATTAAATGCTAAAATGAAGCCACAAGTGAGGTTGGGGAATCTGTTATATGAACATAGTGGCATTCAGTTAGAATGCGTTCATTCCTAAGTATAGCAGATATAAGCTATAAGGTTGGGGTCCTTTTAACCTTCTGTGGTGTAGTAGTAGCGCCTTGACTTAGTAATCATAAGTCAAAGGTTCGAGTCCCGGTCGGGGTAAAAAATGATTCATGTTTTCACATATGTAATGTGCTTATTTGATAATTTCATGGCCCGAATGAGATTGGGAATTGAATTAAATGCTAAAATGAAGCCACGAGTGAGGTTGGGGAATCTGTAATATGAACTTAGTGGCATTCAGTTAGAATGCGTTCATTCCTAAGTATAGCATATATAAGCTATAAGGTTGGGTTCCTTTTAACCTTCTGTGGTGTAGTGGTAGCGCCTTGACTTAGTAATCATAAGTCCTAGGTTCGAGTCCCGGTCGGGGTAAAAAATGGTTCATGTTTTCACATATGTAATGTGCTTATTTGATCATTTCATGGCCCGAATGAGATTGGGAATTGAATTAAATGCTAAAATGAAGCCACGAGTGAGGTTGGGGAATCTGTAATATGAACATAGTGGCATTCAGTTAGAATGCGTTCATTCCTAAGTATAGTAGATATAAGCTATAAGGTTGGGTTCCTTTTAACCTTCTGTGGTGTAGTGGTAGCGCCTTGACTTAGTAATCATAAGTCCTAGGTTCGAGTCCCGGTCGGGGTAAAAAATGATTCATGTTTTCACATATGTAATGTGCTTATTTGATAATTTCATGGCCCGAATGAGATTGGGAATTGAATTAAATGCTAAAATGAAGCCACGAGTGAGGTTGGGGAATCTGTAATATGAACATAGTGGCATTCAGTTAGAATGCGTTCATTCCTAAGTATAGCAGATATAAGCTATAAGGTTGGGTTCCTTTTAACCTTCTGTGGTGTAGTGGTAGCGCCTTGACTTAGTAATCATAAGTCCTAGGTTCGATTCCCGATCGGGGTAAAAAATGATTCATGTTTTCACATATGTAATGTGCTTATTTGATAATTTCATGGCCCGAATGAGATTGGGAATTGAATTAAATGCTAAAATGAAGCCATGAGTGAGGTTGGGGAATCTGTAATATGAACATAGTGGCATTCAGTTAGAATGCGTTCATTCCTAAGTATAGCAGATATAAGCTATAAGGTTGGGTTCCTTTTAACCTTCTGTGGTGTAGTGGTAGCGCCTTGACTTAGTAATCATAAGTCCTAGGTTCGAGTCCCGGTCGGGGTAAAAAAAAAAATGATTCACATATATATATATATATATATATATATATATATATATATATATATATATATATATATATATATATATATATATATATATATATATATATATATATATATATATATATATATATATATATATATATATACATATATATATATATATATATATATATATATATATATATATATATATATATATATATATATATATATATATATATATATATATATATATATATATATATATATATATATATATATATATATATATATATATATATATATATATATATATATATATATATATATATCTATATCTATATCTATATCTATATCTATATCTATATATATATATATATATATATATATATATATATATATATATATATATATATATATATATATATATATATATATATATATATATATATATATATATATATATATATATATATATATATATATATATATATATATATATATATATATATATATATATATATATAAATATATATATATATATATATATATATATATATATATATATATATATATATATATATATATATATATATATATATATATATATATATATATATATATATATATATATATATATATATATATATATATATATATATATATATATATATATATATATATATATATATATATATATATATATATATATATATATATATATATATATATATATATATATATATATATACAGTGGAGCGGATGAGAGAGGAAGAAATGGAGTGGGTGTGGTGCTAGACCCCCAAACCAAGGAGGAGCTTGTGGAGGTGGTGAGGAAGAGCAGCAGGATTTTGAGGATCAAGTTGGTATATGGTCAGGAAGCAATAAACGTGATCAGCGCATATGCCACCCAAGTTGGGTGCGATGACACAGAGAAGGAAACGTTCTGGCAAGAAATGGATGAAGTACAGAGGGATGTCCCGCCGGGGGAGAGGTGTGTCGTGTGCGGCGACTTAAACGGGCATATAGGACATGACAACGATGGAGTGAGACGAGTTCATGGAGGCAAAGGTACTGGAGTGAAAAACCAGGAGGGGGAGAGCGTGCTGGAATTTGCCATAGCATTTGACATGGCGATCCTGAACACGTTCTTCATGAAAAACAGCTACCGGACATACAGGAGTGGTCCCAGAGAGAGTCAAATCGACTTCCTCCTGTATCGAAGAGAAAACATCCGAGAAGTGGAAGACTGTAAAGTACTACAAGGAGAGAGTGTGGGAGCGCAGCACAGCCCAGCTGTGGCGAAGCTGGTTGTAAGGACGCGAAGGACCGGAGTCGAGAGGGGAGAACCTAGGATCAAGTGGTGGAAACTCAAGGATGAGGTGGTGCGGCAGGAGTTCAAGAGGAAAGCACTACAAAGGATAGAAGAGGCAGAGGAGGTGGATCAGTGGTGGAAAAGGAACAGTGAAGTGATCAGGAGTACGGCAGAGGAAGTCCTCGGAAAGTCATCTGGAAAGAAGCCGAGAAACGGAAAAGAGTCTTGGTGGTGGTCCTCAAATTGCAAAGAGAAGATAGAAAAGAAGAAAGAGATGAAGAAAGCTTACGACAAGGAAAGAACAGAGGAGCGTAAAGCTATGTTGAAAGATGCAAATAAGGAGGCGAAGAGGGCTGTAGCACAGGCGCGTGCAGCAGCACTGCAGGATATGTATGAGAACCTTGAAACAAAGGAGGGACAGAAGAGAATCTATAAGTTAGCAAAAGAAAGGAACAGATCGACAAAGGACCTAACATCAATAAAGCAAATCAAGGATAAGAACGGAAGAGTGCTTACTGACCCCGACATGATTAAAATGCGGTGGAGGGACTACTATGAAGAACTTCTAAATCAGGAAAATCCAAGAATACGAAGAGGTGAAGGAGTGGGAATGGAGGGAGAGGTAGACGCTGTGAGTGAGGCGGAAGTCAGAGAAGCGTTGAAGAAGATGAAAAATGGAAAGTCAGTAGGGCCAGACCAGATTCCTGCAGAGGTATGGAAGAGTTTAGGCGAAGAAGGGATACGGGTGCTGACAAAGTTCCTGAACATGGTGATGAAGGAAGAGACTATCCCGAACGAGTGGAGAGATAGTATAATGGTACCAATTTTCAAAGAAAAGGGAGACATCCAGAGTTGCAACAACTATAGAGGAATTAAGCTAACATCTCACACTATGAAGCTGCTGGAAAGAGTGTTGGATAAAAGGCTGAGGGAGGAGACAGAAGTTTGTAGTGAGCAGTTTGGTTTTATGAAAGGTCGAGGAACAATGGATGCAGTATTCGCAATGAGGCAGACAATGGAAAAATATAGAGATAAGCAAAGAGGGCTGTACATGGCGTTTATTGACCTGGAAAAAGCTTATGATCGGGTCCCGAGAAGCAGAGGTGTGGAGGAGTATGAGGTCGAAGGGAGTGAAGGAGAAGTATGTCAAGATAGTTCAGGACATATACAGGGAAGCCACAACAAGAGTAAGAAGTACAGTTGGCACTACAGAGCCTTTTCAGGTGAAAGTTGGACTCCATCAGGGATCAGCTCTTAGCCCCTATCTATTTAACCTTCTCATGGATGTGATGGTGGAGGAAGTGACAAAGGAGGCACCATGGAGCATGCTCTTTGCAGACGATATTGTTTTGGTCTCCGAGAGCCGTGAAGAATTGCAAGAGAGGTTGGAGCTATGGAGGGGTTTGCTGGAGGATTACGGACTGAAGGTGAGCAGACAGAAAACGGAGTACCTGGAGTGCAATGTGACACAAGGAGGCGACCTGTTCATGCAAGACCACAAGCTCCCAAAGGCGGACGCCTTCAAATACCTCGGCTCCTACGTAACGAAGGATGGAGACCTAGAGAGAGAGATTGATCATAGGATCCAGGTAGCGTGGAACAGCTGGAAGAGAACATCAGGGGTGCTATGTGACAAGAAAATCAGTGCTAGAGTGAAAGGAAAAGTGTACAAGTCAGTTGTGAGACCAGCGTTGCTGTACGGTGCGGAGACGTGGCCGGTGAAAAAGGTTCAAGAAAGGAAGATAGATGTCGCAGAAATGAGAATGCTGAGGTGGATGTGTGGGGTGACGAGGGAGGACAGGATACGAAATGACCAGATCAGAGGTACAGTGAAGGTGGTGGAGGCGTCGGCGAAAGCGCAGGAGAGGAGATTACAGTGGTTCGGTCATGTGAAGAGGAGAGAAGAAGACTACGTGGGTGTGAGAGTGATGGAGATGGACGTGGAGGGCAGACGTAGACGAGGAAGACCTAAACTACGGTGGAAGGACCGACTGAAGGAGGATCTCAGAGAGAGACAGCTGGAGGAGGAGCAAGTGATGGACCGGAACCAGTGGAGACGACTAGTGAAGAGATGCGACCCCATATGAAAATGGGAACGCAAATAGAGGAAGAAGAAGAAGATATATATATATATATATATATATATATATATATATATATATATATATATATATATATATATATATATATATATATATATATATATATATATATATATATATATATATATATATATATATATATATATATATATATATATATATATATATATATATATATATATATATATATATATATATATATATTTATATATATATATATATATATATATATATATATATATATATATATATATATATATATATATATATATATATATATATATATATATATATATATATATATATATATATATATATATATATATATATATATATATATATATATATATATATATATATATATATATATATATATATATATATATATATATATATATATATATATATATATATATATATATATATATATATATATATATATATATATATATATATATATATATATATATATATATATATATATATATATATATATATATATATATATATATATATATATATATATATATATATATATATATATATATATATATATATATATATATATATATATATATATATATATATATATATATATATATATATATATATATATATATATATATATATATATATATATATATATATATATATATATATATATATATATATATATATATATATATATATATATATATATATATATATATATATATATATATATATATATATATATATATATATATATATATATATATATATATATATATATATATATATATATATATATATATATATATATATATATATATATATATATATATATATATATATATATATATATATATATATATATATATATATATATATATATATATATATATATATATATATATATATATATATATATATATATATATATATATATATATATATATATATATATATATATATATATATATATATATATATATATATATATATATATATATATATATATATATATATATATATATATATATATATAATATATATATATATATATATATATATATATATATATATATATATATATATATATATATATATATATATATATATATATATATATATATATATATATATATATATATATATATATATATATA
>JAXCGZ010023403.1:22500-42572 GCA_037179515.1 Halocaridina rubra
TTTGAAGATAGGTATCACATTTGCTTGTTTCCAGCATCTTGGAATCTCCCCCGACTCCAATGACTCCTTAAATATGATACTTAGTGCCACTGATATTGTGTTTGCGCATTTTTTAAGCACATGAGGGGATATGTCATCAGGACCTGTGTGTGTGTGTGTGTGTGTGTGTGTGTGTGTGTGTGTGTGTGTGTGTGTATATATGTGTGTGTGTGTGTGTGTGTGTGTGTGTGTGTGTGTGTGTGTGTGTGAGTATGTGGACTCGAGGCTAAGACACATAAATAAGTTTCATTAAAGGTCTAAAAATGAAACAAACCTTACACTTTAAATGCTATACTATGAATTAAGGCATTCTACTTATCCTAAATTAAATTACATTGTATCAATAGATCGCCGCACAGTGGGAAAACTCACTTGGTTTTCTGAAAGTCATGTAATAATTTGACTGTCTATTGGCTTGTGCAAAAGCTTTTGTGTACTTAGGTTAGTTTGTGTTATAATGTTAAATTCTCCTTGGTTATATAACTATGTACATTGACTTAGGTGGAATAGCTTTAAATAGATATGATAAACAATGCCTGTTTGTATTTGTGTCGTAATTATAATTAGATATTCTTTGCACTGTTCGAGCTGGAGGATCTGTAAGGTAGAGCCCTTTGTGAATAGGTTTTTTTTTTTATTTTCTTATATCAGTGATATATAAAGAAAAGTGCCAAATGGTTTCTTTTCCTAGTACCCGACATCCCTCTCCATCAACTTCAGTCTTTTCATCTTTTTTTTATTTTCTCTAAGTTATGGTTTAGCTTTTTCAACATAGCATACACCCTAATTGATCTCTCTCATATATATGAATCAATATAAGCGACCTTTGTAAAAAAGTATGAATTAATACAATTCCAAGTAGAAGATCTTAAGAAGTATCTACCTTAGTGCATCTGAACTTTAAAATAGATACAGGAAGGAATCTAAAGGAATAGCCACCTTGGTGAAGAGACAGATTTCTGGTCAAAAATAATTATAAGGTATAACATGAATACCCTTCCCTCCACCCCTTTATAACCCAGCATTTTTAGCAAAAACGCGCTTAGGTATGAGAGATTCATGTCAGGGATTTTCTTTAACTCACCCACCCCTTTATAAGGGGGATTATGGCTTTTTGTATACAGAGAGTTTATTAACTTTGTCAATGAGTGATATCATTGTGCGAACGAACACAACTATCATAAGCATTATTGGTATGGGTTACTTCAGTCAGAAAACGAAAACAATAATTCCAATTTCAATTAGAGCACTCGTTAGAGGAGTATACTTTGTGTAGAGGTTTATCATGACTGGCAGGTGTGCTCGTAGAAGGTGTGTGAGTAAGCTTGAGTGAAACAGAACGAGAGAAAAATAATTTTCAAAGACTATTGATTTTAATAACTTAATTTACAAAGCAAAACCTTGTATTGTAAAGCTGAATATGAGACCATAATTGCTTACTTAGATATTATTGTGTTGATATAAAGTAATGAAAAATATTTCTTATCATGTCTACTTTCATATGTTAAAAAAAATTGCTCTATCTGTCTATTATATTTGCTAATTAGAACTGCTACATGCAGTATGTGTCCATAATACACCATTTGAAAGAATTGTGAGCTACTCATTCAATGGTTATCATTTACTGAATGAAAAATACATAGCATTAAATTATATCGTTCTCAAGGGGAAAATATATTAGCGCTCTCTTCCTTCTCTTTGTTGATGATCTCCATTTCCCATCCTCATTTCTTCACGCCTTTCCCATCGATTCTACCCTTCATGTTTCCTCTGCTCTGAACACACAACCTTCGTCTGCTGCTCAAAATCAGTCTTGCATCGCTTTTTCTTTCAACTCCCAACTCCGATTTAGAGTTTCTGAGTGGGGCACCCAAATTCTAATAAAGTTCAATGCCTCCAATACTACGTTTTGGACGATTTCTTTATCTTCTCCTCCAGATAGCCCTATTATTCTCAAACACAATGAAGTTCATCCTCTTAGTTTTGTGAACACATAAATACAGATAGCCTCTAACATCTCATGTGGGAATCACATACTTTAGATTACTAAAGCTATATCTTAGAAATTAATAGTTTTGTTTCTTTATCTTTATTACTCTTCTTCATTTCGGTTCCTGAACATCTATAAGAGTCTTCTCCATACCTGCTTAGTATGTTGCTCTCGCATCTGAGGTTCTTCTTAATCCTATCTCCTTAATAGGGTCGAATTTATGGCCGTCAATCTCATTAATTATCATGTTTTTTACCTCTTATTTCGATTCTCTCTCCGGTGAAAGTGTCATCTTTCTATTTTTTATCGGTTCTACTTCAATTTTTGTTCTATTGAGTCGGTAAATATTATCTTTACCCAGATGGCAAACCACATAACACATAACTTCTTGCAGCCTGTCTTGTTTATTATTTATTATATCCTTATTTCTGCCTTGCCCTTGAGCTGCTGCATTTTCTTGAATATTTTCTTGGTGCCCTGGTCTGATGAGGGGAGCTTTCTTTGTCCGTCCCACCTTCACACTCACATAAAAAAGTAAATATATCAAACCAGCCTTGTTGATTAAGATTCAAACTCAAAACTCTTGAATTCAAAGGAAAGCGTAATGAACATTGAGCTTATGGTATTCCAATTTGAAAATCCTTCTCTTTTTTTACATATGGTGAACTCATGCATTATGCTAAATGCTTTATGATTAGTTTTCATTTTCTTCCAGTTCACTTGAGATCGGAATCCACTTTGATTTGAAATCATTAGTTAGGCTTGGCTGGTGTCACTATGGGAAGAACTAAAGCTGCCCATGATGCAATTGGCTTAAAGCATGAGTCTATATCTGTCTCGTGTGAGAGTGCATCCTTGCACATGAAGCTACTTTGCTCAGTGGCTAGGATTTCATTCTTTGGTGTAATAGCTTCTGAGAACGATTATCATTATTATTATTATTATTATTATTATTGTTATTGTTATTATTATTATTAATATTATTATTATTATCATTATTATTATTATTATTATTATTATTATTATTATTATTATTATTATTATTATTATTATTATTATTATTATTATTATTATTATTATTATTATTACAATTATTATTATTACTATTATTATTATTATTATTATTATTATTATTATTATTATTATTATTATTATTATTATTATTATTATTATTATTATTATTATTATTATTATTATTATTATTATTTTTATTATTATTATCATTATTATTATTATTACTATTATTATTATTATTATTATTATTATTATTATTATTATTATTATTATTATTATTATTATTATTATTATTATTATTATTATCATTATTATTATTATTATTATTATTATTATTATTGTTGTTGTTGTTGAAGTTATTATTATTATTGTTGTTGACGTTACTATTATTATTCTTGTTGTTGTTGTTGTTCTTGTTGTTTGTGATGGTGTTGATGTTATTATTATTAATTGTCGATTATTATTATAGTTATTATTACATAATTATATGAAACCTCCCTAAGGAACCGGAATCGAATCTGGAAATACGATTACAGAGGTTTAGGGCATGATCTCTTCCCCATAAAGTGCTTATTATTTACGGAAATTTATCACATGTTCTAACAGAAGATAATATTTGGGTAAATCTCGTATTAATACGAAGTGCCTGATATAAGACTAACTTTTGCTTAGGAGAAACTCCTCAGTCAAGTGCATTTCCTCTCCTCAGCTATGGAAATCTTTTTTGGTTACCGTCATGTATTTTACGTGTATATTTTAAAACTTATAAAACCAAAACTTAAGCAAGCACATGCAAACCAACTTGCACATGCATAAGAAGAGGAGATAGATAGATAGATAGATAGATAGAGAGAGAGAGAGAGAGAGAGAGAGAGAGAGAGAGAGAGAGAGAGAGAGAGAGAGAGAGAGAGAGAGAGAGAGAGAGAGAGAGAGAGAGAGAGAGAGAGAGAGAGAGAGAGAGAGAGAGAGAGAGAGAGAGAATTCTTTTTTCATCATTTGGGAATTTGCTTGTAGAGTTTTTTTCCAGTTTGATATTCTGAAGAATATGTGGTTATAAACTTTCATCAAACAGTGTAATGATTACATATTTTGAAAGCATTATTAATATAATCAGCATGTATTCATGTTGCTCTGCATAGATAACCTCATACTTTTATGGTTTGGGATTGTGCTAAAAAAAAATATATCAGCATAGCAGTTATATATTTGTTTTTCTTTAATTTTCTGTAATAACAGCTAGGGTCATCCAAGAATAGATGTGTACTTATATGCACTTAAGATAGACATAAGGTCATTGCCATTGTTTTTATGAGCACTTCATAATAGATTATATTTCGTAGCAAATATAATTTCTAGTTGTTTCTGAACACGAATAGGTATTGCTAATATTGTAACCTTTACATGAAATTGCTATATGCTTATCATTGCCTTTGGAGTTTTCTCTACTCAGCTTTCTTAGCCTAAAGTTTTGTATACAAAATTTAGTTCCAGGAATCCTAGATAATAGAAACTTCTGTTTTCTTGTAAGACTATACAATGTTTTCTCTTTTTCAAAGATAACCGAAGATTTAATAGCTTCATATTGCGATATGGAGTAAGAAAACCATTTCCTTTGAAATTATTAAGCATATTGTGATAACCCCATATAGTTTCTTTTTCAGTTGCATGTCTCCTAAGTCATTAATAACTCTTAATCGTTTAAAGAATATAATTGCTAACGGCTCTTGATAGTTTGAGAATAAATTATTTTTATCTTTCGTAATTCCAATTAAAAATATCTCTGTACCTGAATGATAAATATCTCCATAACAGTGCCTGTAGAGTACTCGACTCATGAGATGATGTACCTGCGTTCTTGCTCTTAGCGGAACGTTAGGAAGGTCATCCAACCGAATTTTCGTAGCTTCAATCCATGTCCACCCCTTAAATACGGACTAATAGAGACACAAGAACAATCATAAGCCACATGTATCTCAACTATTCTTATTGTATTGAGTTTGGAACTTGCAAGATTATTTTTACACTTATGATTTAAAAGCAATGCACATGAGAAGAGCCTCTGAATGTATATACAACCAGACCCTCTTCTTTTTTTTTGATTGCAAGTGCAATTGGGAAGGGTTGTACGACCTGCAAATCGAAATAGAATTATGCTTAACAGTTTTATAGCAAATTTTTTAGTACATTTCACTGCCTTGTGAAAGTAATCACAATAAATTCAAATATAACATTAAGGTTTATTAAATCTGAAGAGTGAGCATAAGCATCATAGAAAGAAAACTACATTCGCTAGAAATTGTACTTTTCCTATTGCCCGACAGGTCCTTTCCTCTCTTAATTTTCAAGCAGACCTTCATGATAAGGGAATGATTAGTAAAAACCAACTCTTGATGAAGAGATTTTCTCTCAGTCTTCCACCAGAGTCAGAAAGGTAAACAACTTAATTATCCCTAATTGTTTATTTCACCTTGGATCTTAACTGCAAATTGAGAGCTTTGTCTCGTGTTTTCTTACTAATTAGAAATTCATCCTATGACCTTTGCAATGTGTAATGTGATTGGTTTTGCGCCACGGACTCCCTTTTCTACTATGGGCAAGGACGGTGCTTCTTGTGAAGGACTTTGGTGTTGGCAGATGCGACCGTTACTCTGAATGAATGCCATTTCTAGTCTCAGACCGTGTTGGGCCGCGACCTGACGAATCAAAGTGGTGAGTATTGCCACTTGGTTACGGCGTCCAATTCTCAATCGGTATTATTTATGTAAGATGTATGCATGTTTGCTGTTTTAGTTTTCGTTATATTGGAAGAACATTTTCAAGGATTACCTCCTCGTCCTTTACAGTAATATTTGTCTCATTGTTGTTATCAGGATGTCATTGCTTCGTTAGAAATATGTAAAACAGATTATTTTCATATGGGCAGAGCCTTTTGATCCAATAAATCTAATCTGCCTCATGATGTTGGGATTGTTCCTAGCAAGCATTGCATGAGCCTCGCCTCAAAATGAATTTAAGCTTTGTAGTTTTATTGGAAAAATAATATCTAGTATATCTAATTCGTAAATTGTGATCAAGAAGAAAAAAGAAGTAAGCAGTTTTGCTCTTTCAGCCTAACTGAGATCAAGATTTTGCTTATTTATATGATTAGTCGGTTTATTTACTTATGCAGTTTGCTTATGCTTTTTATAAAAACAAAGCTGAAGCGCTTTAATTATCTCCAACATTTTTAATACATGTAATTTTTTCATCAGAAGTAGTACTAGCCATGAGTGGTGAGGATTTGTGGAAAGAAATGATGATAAAAAAAAAGAATATCGCCTCTTAGTAGGGTATCTATATTTGTTATCATTTCACATATATATTATAATTTAACGTTGTACAACAGTATTATATGACTAAAGGAACCTCATGCAGCTTAAAAAAAAATTATGCTTCATTTTGGAGTAGGACTGTTCCTTTGTTTCAATAATCACCGATGTGGTAGAGGAGTATATATCATACTGGTCACGCCAGTTTATATTATTTTTTTGTAAACAAGTGCATGATAAAAGAAAAGCTCAGATAGTGTAATATATTTCGAAAACCAAAGAAAACTTAAGTATACAAGTTTATTAAAAAAAAAAAGAAGAAGAAAAGAGTTTACTGAGGCTGGAAGAGATTTGCAAAGATTTTTCAATGTGTCTTTTACTCAACATATTTCTTTCATTCTTTATTTATGTTTACTTTAGGCTTGTATTCCAAATTATTTGTTTTAATACATGGAGTCTGTTGTTTATTTGTTGACATTTTTATTCGATGAATTATTTTTTTATAAATCTATTTACTTTGCTATATATTCATCATATACTTATATATCTAAATACTGAAATATTTACCTGTGTATTTATCTGTTGACTAGTATTCTCTCTGTATTGATGTGTTAATATTATAAAGTTTATTAATTAGGCTCTTTCATTAGATATTCTTCATTTTTATATATCAATTTGTATTCTTGTCTCATTAAATCTGCTTTTATTTAAGAATTTTGATCATATTGATACTATACCTTCTTGATGTCTCTTATGCTCGTGAGTAGAGATATTGCAAAATTTCTCTGTTGTCTTATTTTCCCTCCCTCTTATTTTTCTCCTCTACTCTTTTAGACACTCTTCTTGTGTGTGGTTCAAACGCTTGAAGAAAGAGAATGCCAGATGATGAGTTCGTTATATTTCCCAGCGTAATGTTAATGTTATGACGCTAAAAACTCTTTTTAACACCTATAGTGTTTGTTTTCCCTCTCTTAACTATGCCTTAATACATTTTCAAGCACAGGAGGAAAAACCTCAAACACTTAGGTGATGAAATTGCGGAATGACGTTGATTTTAGATATTTCATTTCGAAATTGAGGAAAACTCATTATTTTTCCAGGTGCTGTAATTCTAGGGGATGCTAGTGGCTTATTTGGAGTTTTGTTTCAGATCTTTATCTTTTCTTTTTAAGGAAAGTCATTGAAAGCCTTTGTGGTGTATTGTACAGAGTAACATTTGAAGAATAGCAAGTAAGGAATTGAATTCATTATCATGCAAATATATATCTTCATGTCTCTTTATCATTATGTAGGTATCTCCGAATACAGCACATATTAAGTCTTTTTATGCAAAAATATCAAAGATGAGTTTAAATTCTAAACCTTGACAACAGCTAACCTTAAAATTAGTCAATGAAAACTTGGTAAATAACTGGCATCATTAAAAAGCTATTTGCTTTTCCAGTATCGCTGAATACATTCATCCAGATAAATTGCTTTTAGACTGTACATATTCTAGTTTTTCACATAACTTTGAATAGTTTTAATAATTCAGTATCATTAGTATTATTCAGCTGAATTATTTTGAATACTGAATATGGATTGCAGATTGTGCACAGATGGGAAGAGAAGTTTTTACACATTAGCAAATAAATTGAAAGGGAGTTTATGTGATATTATTTCGGAAAATATATTCTGTGACTCCGATTCTCATACTTTGGCTAAAGACTTTTGTATTGGCAGTTTCCTTCTTTTCATCTCTCCTTTGATTTAAATTGCATTATATCCTTAGTTATCGTGTACTGAAGTACTATTACAAGGAAACTTAATTTATCTGCATTAAAGCTGCTCGAGGAGGAAATACAGGAAGGATTGTACCTAGTTATTCCTCTTTCACTGTCATTGACTCCACTGGAAGTACAGACTATCATAATGGAATCGGTGTAGTGTTCTCGATCTTTTGTATCTCTCTCTCTCTCTCTCTTTCCCATAAGATAATTTGATGTGCCACAAAGTGCCATGAGAGTGCCATCTATGCTATGGGTAGAAGGTAGGTAAGAGAAGAGGAGGAGGAATATTTTGAATGAGATTCAGAATTTCATTTTGTCTCTGCCACTGCCAGTGGAATTTGTTTCAGAAAATATTGGAAAGTATAGAGAAACCCGTTTCCGATATTCGTTTATTTAGTTTTTTTTTATCATAGATCTTCATCGTTATTTTATATATTAGTTTATGAATACATTCATTTCATTTATATATGTTTATTTATGTATTGTGTTTTTCATATATATATATATGTGTTTCTTCTTCTTTTTCAGTAGTTTTTCCCATATATCCCACAACCTTCTTGGAGCCAAGAATTAGTTTTGGTTCAGATGTTTTAGACTGCATGCCCTGCCGGACATCTTATTTCTCCATTTACCTGGGATTGGGATCAGCACTAAGGCTAAACTGGATAGTTCCCTAGGTAAGCGAATTTTTTTATATATCATATTAATATATGATTCACTCATTGGCATGTCTAGTTTTCATAAATTTAGCTCAACATGGCACATGTAGAGCTGTTTATTTTAAAGTGTTTCCAGTAGCTAAATGAACGTTTCATATTCAAAATAAAATTACAAAAACTTACAAGAGATACAGGTTCATATAATCTAATAGAAGCAATTTTGCATAGTAAATTTAATAGAATAAGCATGGAAATGGATTTCTATATTAAAATGTACAAAATCAGAATGATAATCCTTCCCGGTAGGTCAGTTTGGTAATATCTCGAAATGGCCGTGGGAGGAGGACGAGGAGGACTCGTGGTGTGAATGCTAAACATTATTTAAAAGACCTTTTTTCGAATAATCCGCTCATATAAGTAAGTCTTTCAAAGAAATTTTAGATGTTTTTTTCAAATAATAATAATAATAATAATAATAATAATAATAATAATAATAATAATAATAATAATAATAATAATAATAATAATAATAATAATAATAATAATAATAATAATAATAATAATAATAATAATAATAATACTAATAATAAAAATAAAAACTATGATAATCATAATAATTATAATGCTAAGAATACCACTACTACTACTACTACTACTACTACTACTACTACTACTACTACTACTAATAATAATAATAATAATAATAATAGTGCTAACGACGATGATGAATACTATCACCACTTTGCGTAACACCTTTGCTAAATTGAATACCATTCCCAGAAATTTTATTGTATTAGTTCTCGTGTTTCAGAGGGAAATGTCTTTGTTATATTGGAAGTTCCTCTTCAGGGAACATCCGTCTTGGATAGAGGAGATCCATACTGAGTAGGTGACTCTACATTTATCAGTCAAGAGGATATCATATAGACGCCTATCCTCTTCCGGATGCGAAGAAAAAATGAAAGAAAAATATCACCAAGCCATAGCTTTACTTATCTGTTTTTAGTAGTCCATATTCTGAAGGTCAGTAGCTGGGAATCTCTCTCTCTCTCTCTCTCTCTCTCTCTCTCTCTCTCTCTCTCTCTCTCTCTCTCTCTCTCTCTCTCTCTCTCTCTCTCTCTCTCTCTCTCTCTCTCTCTCTCTCTTGCTCACCCTCGCTTTTTCACAACCTGTTAGAGTTACTAACGAAAAGATGATTACCCTAAAAATGTGGTACTAAAAATTATTTATTCCGTAAATGTTATAATGTAATTTTGCTGAAACCTTTTGTAAGGTCATTAATCTTTCGACATCCCTTTTTCAATCAGCGTTAAATGAGAACGATGCCCATGGCACTAGCCACCCATTGCAATACTACAGCCGAGGGGCTTTTGGATTCAAAATGGGTTGTTCTTCAGTTAAGGTTTTTTTCAATGCCCACATTTACACCAAATATTCTTGGATATTCGTTACACATCTCTTATTATCCTTTTCACATCTGCGATTCAAAACACTCCCCATCTCTATTTCTCTTTATTTTGTGTTCTTCGTGCCCAGGCCCGATGAGGGGCAGCTTTTTTCCCATCCTGATGTTACAATTATAAAAAAAAAAAGCCTCCCAATGAGAAACTGCAGCTGAAGGTCTTTTGGGTTCAAATAGGGCTGTCCAGAACAACTCGACGATAAGTCATCCTTCAGTTATGGTTCTTTTTCTATGCCTACATCTACACTAAATATTGTTGGATATTCGTTGCACATCTCTTATCATCCATTCACATCTGACAAGTCACAACACACTCCATATCCATTTCTCGTCATTTTGTCTTCTTCGTGCCCAGGACCGAAGAGAGCAGTTTTTCCCCATCCTGGTTTCGCAATTTTAGAAAAAATTCTATAATCTATTTTTCTTCATTCTTGTTCTCACAAATTTTGCGTGATGGAGATTTCCGAAACCCGAGTCTGTGAAGATAAGCAGTGTATTCGATTTCAAGTGTATGTATTGCAAAGTTTGGTCTTTTGTGTTTATATAAAAACATAAGCAAAGAAGTATGTATAAAACTCTTACTAATAAACTGGCAATGCAAAGTAGACAGTAGAATGTGCTATATCTACTCTTTTCATAGCTTAGGATAATATTGAGAAACACTTAATCTCCTATTGCAAGGCTAAGAAACTTACAAAAATATGAATCATGACTGTGCTGCCGTCAATTGGTTAAGATTTCTTTAAATACCTCCCCCCATAAGTGGATTTTGTAAATGTACAGAATTTCCTGTATTGTATATCTGATGTAGAATTTTTAGATACTTGTTACAGTATGAAAATGTTCTACATCCTGTGGTCCTTATGTTAGAGAATCCAAATCTTTATAATTGACTGTATTGAATATATTCCTTCAATACTATTTGTCTCTGAACTTCATCCTGGCTCTTTTCAAGTGAAGAAAACATGGTGGAGATTGTATTGCCTGTACATGTGAGTGATTATTATTATTTGATTCTTCATAAAGATTTTTAGTCGTTCAGAATGTGAAGTAAATCGACATCCTTATCAAAGAATAGGATATATATAGCGGGTAATTTAACCTTGTACGAATTTAGTTTCCATTAGAATATAGATTAATCAAGCGTTACATTCAAAAGATACCAAATTATTTGTGCTAGCTATAGTATTTATTATTCAAACCTGTCTTAGAAGGTGAGGATATTATTTCGAAAATATATATAGTTTGTCGATGCAGAATTCGGAGAGTATCGGATTTTCAATCATACTTAAGCTTTTTGAGTGAATGAGATGCAGGTTAGTGTATTCATGCTAATTAGGCCTCGGAATCACATTGTTTGTTAGTTTAGTAGGCGGCGAAAGGGAGTCAAATAAGGGGTATTTAATGTAGCGACCGAATTTTGCTAACGTTATTAAATTTCTATTTGCTTGCATTGAAGCATACTTGAATCTGGTTAGGCTATTATACAGCAAAAAGTGGATGTTGGTTTTTCTATTGTGATTTTGACTATTATTTTCATTCATAACATCAAAAACTAGAATAGCCTAATAGCTCAAGCTTATATTGTAATAAGGTATTTATCTCTAACGAATTTTGGCACGGATTAGTAGTCATATGGCCTAGAAAAGGATGAGGTCGAGGAGGATGTGATAATGTGTGATAAGTGATCAATTAGCTGGAGGCATATTAATGTATGCCTTAAATCAAGAATAGGACAGTAATAAGGAGTATATACAATAAAAGTCTGTTCCATCAGTTATTTTATACTAACTGTGAGCACAGGGATAGCTCCTGTTTGATATAGTATTATGCATAAGGAAATAAAAATTATTTTTGGAATAGTTAACCACGATAGTCATAAAAGCCGTAGATTTTGTGAGCAATGTACTTTTGACATTCTTAAATGTAATCTTGTTGATAATGACCAATGTCCTTAGCAAAGTTTGTTTCATACCCATCTTGTTGATATGACAGCTCTCCTCAGCAGAGATTCTTTTATACACATCTTGTTGAATATAACCATTTTTTGTGACCTCTTGATGACATATTTTCAGGGAAGTGACCATAGTGGTGTCTTCGGTGATGTGATTTTTCCACGCAAGTTTCTAAGCAAAAGATATATGCAGGTCCCTCCCATGGCCTGAATATCAATTCCTGTTGAGTGTCCTGGATTACGTGTTGACCTGAATTGGTCAAAATCACTTGAATGATTAATTTGACCCCTGATCTTAGCAGGTAAGCATCCACATGACCCTTCCGTGTTATCATAGTTAATCACGTGCACAATATAACTTAGTTATACCCAGTTGATAGCTTGAAAATTTATTTATTTATTCATAATGACATAATATGCTAAATAGTTTCCGTGCAGCTAAGAATGTCAGAGTTAAATATCACACAGATACTAAGTTTTTGTGAATTCTAATCATTCGAAAATTACTTTTATATATATATTGTTTTTTTCATGTGAAGACATATGTATCTTAATATAAAGATTACGTGTAATGGAAAATATCTGTGTTTGACTTCGCAGAATAGTCAAAATGCATCTACTCAATCATGTACTATTACTTTTCATGAAATTCTTCAATGAGAAACACCTCAACTTGCTTATTGCAGAAATTTACAATTGTACCCAAGTTTAATGTTTGGAAATTCGATAGAAAGGGAAATGCTTTGGATTATTATAGAAGTATTTCTTGAGACTTTTGTAGGCTGTTAGAGTGCATTCTAACGAGCATTTGTGGTCATGAATTCCTGGATTTGCAATATTGAAGAAAATTCATAAATTTTGATAAGGGATTGGAGCATAAGTAGTTAGGTTTGTCAAATATTGTCTAGTTTAATTATAGGAGCTAAACGCACTTATGCTGAACCCATAATTTGTATCTCACTATTAGTACACTTGACTGTTAATGCGATCATAATCAGTTATTTGAGATATCATAGCATAGAGAAAAAAATAAAAAACTTGATTCTCAGATGCGATATACAACTTATACCTTCAAGTTTTGCTGTAACAAAATGTACTTGTTTATAAAGCATGTATTTATATCGCTTTGTAGCATTTATGAAATAGATATATATGTAAAGCTTTTTAGCCACAGTGTGTTTGTATGTATGTACATATATGTGAGTAAACATCGCAGAACATATTTAATTTATTTAATCACCTTATTATACATTACAAAGCAACGTTTTAAACATTCACTGTGCTCATAATCATGTACCTATGAAAGAGTTAAAAAGAATATATACATGAACAGTTACTTTAATCAAAACATAAATGTAGTTATATATAAGTAAAATTAATATATACAGCACATTCACGCGAACAAATAATGAAAATTTGCATATATTTTTGCATAAAGCATGAAGTCAACCAACAATTATATTTACTTTTCCATTTTTTTTGCTTTAATCAATATCAATTTACGCAAAAATTTTCATATTATTCATATCTAAGTGTTGACACTACCTACCGATTGAATTTATATCATTCTTAGCAATGCATACTTTTCAAAACATGATAAGTTGGATATTCTAGCAGTTATAATACCTTAGGTCACAATTATTATTTAATATATGTACTTTTGTGAAAAAATCCAAGTAACACAGATTGCCAGGTGTTGTCTACAGCGACACCAGGGAAGTTTGCGGTTTTGTAATTCTCAAACTAGACGCTTCTACGTCACAAAAGTTTTGTACCTGTAAAGTAGACAAGGATAAACAAAGTCAGGGAAGGGAACAATCCTAAGTCAATAAATAGCAAATTGGCAACATTTAGAAATTCTATGGGGTCATTTTGACCCCTCATGGTGTACGAAGGGTTAAAGCTAAAGGAGTCTTTGCAAGACATCTTTAAAGCAACATTGATTATTGTTCTGTGATAACTCCTTGACACTCTCGTAAAGCTGACGTAAAACAGGTTGGGTGATCGTAAAATTTCTTTCCTTTCAATTTCCTGCTTATATTGATGAAATTACTGTCTCCTCTTCATGAAACTGAAGGTTAAATAACAACTTACAGATAAGTGAAAGGTTTATGCTAATTGTTGTTTTGGTTGGGAGGCTCTTCTAATAGTAAATGCAAATGTGTTTTTAAATATTATGTAGTCTTTAGATCTTTACTCGCTATGTACTTAGTCATTAGACTGAATTTTAAGCTTATCACTTATCATATATGAAAACAAAATTATTTTAGCAAAATGACCCTACCAATAACATGGATGCATTTTTCCTATTCCACAACTGAAAAAAGAAAACGAAACAGAGCCCCCAATTTTTTGGATGCAGATTTTAAAATATAAATTATGTGATTCCTCCAAGACAAGTTCGAGGTTATTTGGATTCCTAATATGTTGATAGAATTAAAAGGGTAAAATTCGTTAGTTTCGAAGACAATATAGCTATCAGGAGAAGAAGATAAAGAGATAGCCAGAAACTGTGACTTGGATGCATTAAATTTTACTAAATTTTGGATGTCCCACCCAGTTACACTCTCCAAAACAGAGTTGAGAGTAGAAGAATGAGTGATACGAGACTGATTGCGAGTAGCAGATAAAGGTTGTGATGAAAAAGACAAAGGAAAATTAAGTTTAGAATCGTCAGCATAGGCGTGAGGAAGAGAAGAAGAAGGGGATTAACTAAGATCATTGATGAAGAGAAAAAACAGAGTAGGTGAGAGAAGAGAGCCCTGTGGAACACCACTGGTAACAGAGAAAGGGCTAGATGTCGTGCCATCAACAACTACAAATATAAAACGGTCAGTAAGAAAACTGGAAATCTGAGAAAAGAGAGAAGGGGTAAAGCCATACCCGAGGAGTTTGGCCAACAGAGCCTTGTGCCAGACTGTCAAAAGCCTTACAGATATCAAAGGCGACGACAAAGTATTCCCATAGTTCCACAGAGAAGATGACCATACATGAGGAAGATAGGACAGGAGGCCACAGGTGGATCTTGCCTTGTGGAAGCAGTACTGGTGATCGGAGATGAGTTTGATTCAAGAAATACATACATACATACATTGAGACAGTGGTTATAAACCTTGATGATAAAATCGGAATATGGATAGAAAAATGAGAGCGAATGAAACACTCAGAGAGGAAATGAGATGTTTGGAGGAAGCAAATAAAGCACAAGGGCCAGAGAAAAATAGAACAAGAAAAATGGATAAAGAAGCTGGAAGGGGAAATGAGAGAACTAGAAACCAGAATTTCTAAACAAGAAGATAACAACAAACTGCTGAGTGACCACCTGAATGAATTAAATGTTAGTTCACTGCTATCTTCTGAGGGAGACGAGATTGCAGCTTGGAATGTCCAGATTAAGGATAACATCAAAAAGTTTAGAAAGGAGTTTCAGGAGCTTAATGCGGAATTTGATGCCACGAAAACTTCTCTTGCTGATGCACAAAGAGAAATGTGGCAGTAAAAGAGGCTGTGAAGGTGGTGGCACTGGAAAACATACAAACAGTTGACTATAAAAGAACATTAATAGGAAAAATAAAAGTCGTTGTGATGGAAAGGGCAAATCAACTGATTAAACAGACACTTGATATAGAGAACACAGTGGTAATCTCAGGCATAAGCAAATCCCAGTAGCCAACATGCCAGGGGAGACTTGAAGAAAATAAAGATAGGGTTGTAGATCTGATAAAAAAAGTTTGTAGAAGTTTGCGGTCCTGAGGATATTGTAAACTTTCACCAACTAGGTAATTATTCTAGGAAGGGAAAGAGGAGACAAACAAAAGTAACCTTTGAGAGAGGAGGACACATGTAGAGAAATATTGATGGGGAAGAAATCTAACAGACCTTCAAAAATTGTAATAAATGTTCATTAGACAATACAGAATACAGGAGAGGTGGAAAGGATCAAAATCTTGTTGTAAGAGGCTAGAAGGTTAAATAAGGAAAGAAATGAAGAAGAGAAGATTTTTTTTAAAGTTGTTCCTGACAAATGGAGATAAAGAAGATAATGACAGAAGATCAGGGGATGGGGCCTCATTAAGATTGCTATATGCAAATGCTGATGGATTAGCTGGTAAGGTAGTAGAAATGAAAGATAAGATTCACAACAGTAAGGCAGATATAGTAGACATTACAGAGACTAAGTTGATTGAGGACATAAACAGTGTCACAATGTTTCCTTAGGACTTCAGAATATTAAGGGTTGAAAGATCTGAGAGGACTGGTGGAGGGATAGCACTACTCATTAGTGAAAGGATGCAGGTTGAAGAAATGACCTTTGTTATAGAAAGTGAGTCCAAGGAATTTCTTGTTGCTCGCATAAATACTGCCTCAGAGAGCATTATGATCACCGTTGTATATAACCCACTAAGGAACCAACATAGGCTAGAAGTTATGAGGAAAGTTATATAGATATTATTGAAGTCGTAAACTCAGTTGTTAACATGGCACGAGAGAGAAAATGTAGGATTTTGATTATGGGACATTTTAATCATAAGGAGATAGATTGGATTAATCTTGACCAACGCAGTGGTGAGGACTCATTCGGGGCAAGATTCCTAGATTACGCACTAGGGAATTTCCTACACCAACATGTACTGGAACCAAAAAGGGCCAGGGGTGGGGATGAACCATCACTACTTCATCTTGTATTCACAGATAACGTGTTGGATATTGACAAAATTGAATATGAACCATTTTGTTGATGGAGTATATCATTGAGGATGTTCTGCCTGAGAGTAGAGGCACTGAGGACATGAGGAGGAACTAATCGAAAGGATATTACATCAAAATCAATGAGCTTATTGCAGTTATTGTCTGGAGGACCTTATTTTACAATAAATCTGTATAAGAAATATACGACATCTTTTGTGAGATATATGGGAAGATAGTAGACTGCTGCATACATGTCACAAATGCTGGAAAATGTATAGGCAGATAAAATACATAAATACCTGGAAGACATACAAAAGAGTAAGAAATGCTTTCGTAAGTAAAAGAAGAGAGGCAGAGATAGACTAGCAAAGGGATATCACCAGGAAGTCTAAAGAGCATCCCAAGCTTTCCACAGCTTTATCAGAGGAAAACTTCAGGCAAAAGAACAGGTTTTAAAGCTTAGGAAAGCGGATGGAAGCATCACTGAGATGGATGAAAAGATCTGCAAAAATATGAACTAGAAGTTTCAATCAGTATTTAGAGGTAGGAAGTACCCCATCCCCTCAGATTGCAGAGATAGAAGCTCATGCACCAGTATTAGAGAACATCATCCTTTCAGCCATAGAGGTATGCAAAGCGCTGATGGAGTTAGATGTCCAATGCGCAAATTCAATATCAGTGGCACTATGTATCATATCTAAAAAGTCGCAGGAGTTATGGGAGATTCAAGATGCTGGAAACAAGCGAACGTGATACCTATCTTCAACAAGGGAAGGAGGGATATGGCATTTAACTATAGACCTGTTTCTTTGGCCAGCAGAGTTTGTAAAGTTATTGAGAAATTACTAATGAAACATATCTCTCTTCACTTGGAAGCCTCCAACTTTTTGTCAGTGAGACAAAATGGCTTCAGAGAAGGTAGATCAACAGTACCAAACTTATTAGAATTTTATGATGAGGTAAGCCGAATCTTGCAGGAAAGAGAGGGCTGGGCAGATTGCATATTCCTAGACTTCCAGAAAGCATTTGACACTGTCCCACATGGGAGACATTTTAAGAAGCTACAAGCAATGTCAAGAATAGGTGAAAATGTCTTGAGATGGATAAATACATGCTTAGAAGGAAGAGAACCGAGGCTTAAAGTAACACACTCAGTGTCTGAATGAAGAAGAGTTAGTAGCGGAGTTCCACAGGGTTCAATTTTAGGACCACTTTTGTTCCTTGTATTTGTAAATGACCGACCTGAGTCTGCAAATTCATTTATGAATATTTTTGCAGATGATGCAAAGATTATAAAGGAAGTAAGGAACGAGAACAATGATAGAGAACTTCGGGAAGATCTAAATAGTCTGAATGAGTGCTCAGAAAAGTGGTTAATGAGATTCAGTTCTTCAAAATAAAAAATAATGAAAATGGGTAGAAGTGCAAGAAGGCCCAAGCTAGACTACTCGGTGGCAGGAGTACAACTTCAAGAGACACAGAATGAGAGAGATCTAGGAGTAAACATACTGGCCGATTTGTCTCCAGAAGTGCATATAAATGGCATAGTAAGTGCAGCATATGCTTTCTTAGCAAATGTGAGGGTAGCCTTCAGGTACATGGACAAGGAAATGTTCAGAAATATTTATGTAACCTATGTGAGGCCAATACTTGAATATGCAGCCCCATTTTGGAATCCGCACTCGAAAAAGCACGTAATTAAGCTGGAAATAGTTCAAAGACATGCCACAAAACTGGTGCTAGAAATACACAATCTCAGTTATGATGAGGGGCTCAGGGAATTAGACTTACCATCACTCGATGTTAGAAGATTGAGGGGGGGATATGGTGACAGTCTTTAAATTCCTTCATGGTTATGGTACAGTGGATAGGGATCGATATTTTGATATGACTGGCACTAGAACTAGAGGTCATAGTTTGAAGCTTTGTAAGAAATCTTCTTTGCAGGAAGTAAGTAAGTACTTTTTATTTAGAGTAAGAGTAGTTGATATATTTTTTTTTTTAGGAGGGGATAGGATAGGAGGGAAAAAAGGGGTGGGGATTAAGGATAGAAGAAAATTGGAGGGAAAAGCACGAAAATTAAATAAAGTAAGATATGTAATAGAGAGGGACAGACCCTCGTGCTAAGTTAGTTGATAATTTGAATTCGCTAACCGATGAGGTAGTTAATGTTAACTCAATGCATAGTTTTAAGGACAAGTATGATAAGTATCACTAAGTACAAAATGGAACCGATCAGGAGACGGAAAGTTATGAGCTTCGGGCTATTTTCCGTAAGAACTATTAAGTAATTGCATACATACATGCATACATACATGTATACATACATACATACTTATGCATCAAACTGAGATTTTGAGTTTGCAAAATATTTTCAAGAATGATTTGGATTACCAACTTGACATATGAGAGCTGGTTTACATGAAGATATCGAGATTGCATTCTCTATTCAAATGCTTGAGGTTGAACCTAAGGGAAGAAAGTCAATAGGAATCCTAACACACCTCTTATTCAAGCTTATATGCCTCCCTTCTCGCCTCTCATCGTATTGATTATATTGAAAGCTTTATGTTATTTGCGATTTGCTATAGATATGAAGATGATTGAAGAACAATGTTTTCATTACTCATAAATACTCCAGTACTGTAATGTGAAGAAAGAAATTTTATACCATAGATATTCATTTATAAAATGTACGTGTCTAACTTAGTTTGTGACTTTCACTTTCTCTTTGGTGAAGCAAAGTCTCTTCTAGTATTTGAGGAATTACTATCAACCAAAATATTATTGACAATCTGAGTTGTAGTAGCAAAAGCAACTTTTTCTTAAGTAAGTCACTCTTTTGACTTACTCTCGTTGCGTATCAGTGATGATAGTAGTGCTGTCCTTTAAGACTTACATTTGATAAAAATAGTGAAGGGGAAATTTTGAGAAAATGCTCCACTCACACCATAATTGGTTCAGCCACTTATGACTAAGATCAAAGGAAAAATAGGGATGATCTAAATAACAAGAATCTAATCACTGACAACACCGTGCAAAAATGGAAATATTCGTTGTTGGAGAGATTGGTTGTGGTGCTACAAATTGCTTTGATGATTGTTTAAATCCTCAGTGTCACCATGTCTCTCTCTGTGTTTTTAATGTATGTTCACTAGACACACTTTTCCTAATGCATTTGTAGTAAT